>CAJUYI010000541.1:101579-122985 GCA_910591695.1 Galerucella pusilla | reverse complement strand
ACTCAACCTCTCGTTCAGTTCAGTGCTTACTATGTAAATAAATATTTTTGTAATTTTCTCATTTGAATACATTCAACAACTTTGCGTGAACCATAATCAATGGACCGGCTTTAATTATTTTACGAGTAACTGTAAGTAGGTATATGCAACATACTACTGTAACGTTTTAAAATTATAGTATATTATTAAACGAGCAATTTATGATAGCCATTATTCACGCTGGGTGACGTTTGCATCTCGAGCCGCAGGCGAGGGGCGCAAGTCACCCGAGTGAATATTGGCCATAAATTGCGAGTAGAATACTATACTTTGTCCACGACACTTGATTTCTTTATTAAATAAAAGTCAACTAACCTCCAGTTCATGAAGTTATAATATGTGAACATATAGTTATCTTTCGATTTTTCTGGCAGCAGTCCTATAGTCGTTAATTTCGCCGCTTTTTTTTATTTCAGTTTGTGTACAAGAACGTTCATTTCCACTATCCGAATTCAATGAATTCATCGTTGCAGTAATATAGCAAGTTCATAACAATTTGGTATTACTAACGTCAAAATTAAATAATTTGACATATATAGAGATGGGTGATACCGTGTAAAGTATCAATACAACGTACCGTTATAAATATATTGTTTTGAAATACTTAATACTAGAAAATGTCGTTATGAGAAGTATCAATACTAAAGATTTCGATATTTTATCGATACGATATATTTCAGAAACAAATCTCCTGAACAAAATACACAGATTTAAAAGATTATTTCATATTGTACCCCCATCTCTAGTCGTGAATTATGAACCATAATACACTCCAGTGTGTTATGAACCATAATTCACTCTATTAGATATATGGGTACCATATACCTTTTGTTAGGAGGTAAAATATCGGCTTATTATTAGGTGGTCGTGGACAAAGTATATTATATCATTTTTTTAAGTTGTGTGGTATTGTATTTGATAATATTTAATAATAATCACATTAAAAAATAATTAATAGACCAACATTATTGTTAAAAAGATACATTAAATACAGTTTATAAATTGATTTTTGCATAATCAAATACTAATTTCTCTCTTCACTTCCTCAATTAAAACGTTACGATTACTATTTTAGTACGTCAGCTGCTTTTCATAGTATTTAGAAATGCAGTAAAAAATAAGAGCCAGTAACAATTTCAATTTAAATATTTCTTGATTTAGCTTGTTACCATAATCAGTATAAAACTAATGCCTCATGGGTAACTTTTGTGCAAAATATTTTTAATAAAAAGATTGTCTAAGACAAAATACTTTTGAAAAACAGGTATTTTATAACTTCAACGTCCTGTATATCAAAAATTATAATAAGTTTAGTTGGTAAGTTCATCTGCTATTTTATTTCCTTCTATTCCAGTGTGTCCTGGAATCCACAGTAAAGTTTTGGAGCAGGATACTCATTGCTTTAATGGCTGCTTGCTTTGCCTTTTATATTCTTCATTAATATTGAACTGGGCACACTTTCTATTGCGTGGATTTCCGCTTGAAAGATACTTGGGGTTTTTCCCAAGATCTCAGAGGCCTGTACACTCCTATATCAGTTCCTTCTATTGTATTTGAGCCGTCTGTGTACCATTTAATAGCATTCTTTCCATTCTGGTAATAATATTCGGACCCCATTCCTTCTTGTTGCTTAATTCCGTAAGTAAGGAGGTGTTTTTGGAACTTTAGTTCTTTACGTCAGGTTATGTTTGAGCGACCAGGGGTCGCGACGCAAAAGATATGACCGTTACGCGTTACGTTACGCTACGTTATGTTACGTTTCTTCGTTATGTGCCTTGCTTGCGTGCTGGTTCTCTCTCCTTAGTCTATCTTTCGTTTACGAAGCAGCGATTCATATGCTCCGGCCGGGATTCGAACCCGGGCCGCCCGCGAGTTATGCGAGCATTCTACCACTGAACCACCGAAGCTATATTAAAATTCTATGCAAAGCTGGTATTCGCAGTGCTGGTGATCTACTTGAATTTGTTCGGATACATTTTTACTAATATTTCCATAATTTTTTTTGCACGATTAAGGGGTCTAGCACATTTACTTTTCGAAATACAGGGTGTTGAAATTTTGTAAACTTGAATGCTTTAATTCGACAACTTTAAAATGGATGGATAAATTGATTTGACATTTGGCAGGTTGTTTTGAAATGTAAAAGGGCATATTTTGATAGAAATAGTAGTTTGTGCAACTAGGACGAAGTTTGAGCACGACGCCGTAGGCGGAGTGCTCAATCGTTCAAGTGCGATATGGACAATCCACACGAGTCGAGCAGCATATTTTTTCTACGATCCATTTAAGAAAAAATTAGAAAATAAAAATTTCTATAAACTGTAATTAACTTCAAATTAAAAATTTAACAATTCAATTTTATGTTTCCACTAATTTTGTGGTAAACGTACAGTTCTTGAATGTTATATTTTTTTCATCATACCGTCTTGTGGCATGTCCCAGGTTGTCTGATTTCTAAGAAGTGAGGAGGTGTTTTTTTTTAATGATTCCCTCTCTACTTAGTCTGTATTTTGTTCTTTCTGCAACACTTTCCACCTATGTCGGAAAGTGAGATTGAGAATCACTTCCATGGCTGCTATTGGACATGTTCTTATTGGCCCTGTAATGTATATACAAGCTAGGGCCAAGTTCGCACAGACTTTCTTCTTGGCGAATTAACGTGATGTAAAATTATTCTGATAGTTTCTCTATCGGTGTTTATAGTCTCAGCAATCGTCCGACGAACTCCACTCACAATTTTATTATCTAGGCATACACGGAAGGGATTTTCGAACAATCTATCCTTGCGATCAGATATGTCACGTCCAAAGCGAAAACATTTATTCGTACCTTGTATTGCCAGATCTAATGAGCGGGATGACGAATTCGTTACTTAATGTGATTTTTATCAGATTTCGAGAGGTCTGGGCGGCCGATCAAATATTTTGGAGATGGAGAAGAAAAGAGTTGCTCTACTGGATTTGCGCATGGTAGAAATACTCGAAGTCAATAAAAATAAGGGTAGATCAGAATTGGTGAAAAATGGCTACAATTTAGGTACATTTAAGAATAGTGCGAGACAAAGATAAAATAAACCGTACGGTCCTGAGCTTAAAACACGAAAGACTGAATTTCAAAAGGGTCGATGTTAACGATGATGATACACCTGTCGTTATCCTATTGTACCTGATGCATGACGTTAAAGACGAAGGCTCTTACTATTATTTAATCTTCCACATCGCCCTCCCTAATTTTCGAACAGACGTTAACTGACTGGAATCGTTAACGAATCTCCGTCCGTGTTCAAAGACGAAACAGCAAACGGATGCGGTTATTAAAAAATAACTTTAAAACATTATTATACAGGCTGGCCGGATGAAGACAAGGATAGATATATTTTGGAAAGCGAGAAATTTTAATTTTGTTATTTATTATTTTTGTCATGGAAAAACTAACGAACAAAATTATAATGAATACTTTTTCCTACAACCACTATGCAAAACACGCTTTTCTACACAAATTTTTATACGCAAAGCAGGCCTTTTCTTAATTCTTTTGATAACCGTTGGAAAAGTAATGCGAAAAGTACACGCTATGGCACTTTTCCGCACCGAAATGTCAAACAAAGGTCAAACATTTTTTGACAATTCAACGTAATAGTGAACTTCTTATTAGTGTACAATCTTTAAATTTAAACCAAAAATAAGTAAACTATTTATTTCATTATTCATTTTAACTTATTTATTATAAAAACATTAACCTATTAAGCATTATTTTATGAATTATGAACCAAGATCAAAATAATTTATCTTTTGAGTTGTCCTATTCGGACATTGAAAGTACTCCAGATATTATCGAAAAGGCTCGAACTGCAATCGAAATTTGTTTGCATTTTACAATTAATTATACATTCAACTGATTTTTTTATTTACTTTCATATTGTAAGCTCTTTCTGTTCAAAGTTTGAATAAAATAACTGTATAAATTGCTGTAATTCTTTCATTAATAAATATTGTGTACAACTTGTACGCAAATCACTTTTCCCACGAGCGCAGAAGGCTCGTGCCACAAATCTAGCTTTGCACGCTATTTGAAAAAACTGCTATTACACTTTGCATCACAAATAGGCATGATAGGAGTGATTTTGAAAAACGGCTCCACGATGTTTGTACGCACCAGCTGTCTTGAAAAAATTCAAGGCTTTGAAAATGAAATTAAAATTTCGCTAAAAAATATTTGAATAGTAATCTCCATGACATCACACATCTGTAAAAATACTTCAAAAATATATCACAGTTTGTAAATTATTATAAATTTATTTTGATTACTAATTTGAATTATTTTGTGCGATAGTCATGAATTCTATAACAAGTGAATATAATTTGAACCATGCAAAACCAGAAAAGACGATAAAATTTCGAATAATATACAAAAGGTGATGTCACACGGTGATTTAGATGGCGGATTGTCATATTTCGTACTTAAATTTTCACTAGTAATACCACTAGAGGTCAAATTATTTCCGGAAAATTTTTCGAGCTCATGAATTATCCCGAGTCGAAGAAAAGGGATAATTTTCTAAAAATATTCATGAGCGAGAAAAAATTTCCGGATTTAATTTGACCTCGTGTGGTATTCGGTAAGAAAATTCCACACCAATTGTGTTTATTTCCAACAGCATCAATTAACTATGGTAAGTCGAAAAATTGGTTAGGCTAATGGAACCGCAAGGATCCGCAGTCAACATCACAACCTCACACACACAACAGCATCAATTTTCGTCTTCATCAAGTACTTGCAAAGACAATCCCAGCATCTCTAAATCAAGAACAAGCAACTTCCAATCAACCTGCCATATATAGATAATAATTGCATTTTTAATACAAACAGTAATCATAATGGTCCAAAGAATTTAGAGAACATCTAAGCTCTAGTTGAAATGAATCAAAATTATCATGTGAACAAATAAAAGTTAGATTGTCAAAAATAATATTCTGTCATTATAAACGTCAAAAAAAATTTACAATATAATTCGCTGTTGGGTACCCACCAGGAAAAAATTTCCGATAAAATTCATCCGTTGCTATGGTGATCTGACAAAAATACACGTTCTGATTGGTTAAAAATCACAAGTGTGGAATTTTCTCCGAAATAAATAAAATCACAAATGTAAGTAATTACTTTAGAATATTTGTAAGCTATCAAGTCTATGATGCATACAGTTAAAAATTAATACCTATTTAAGTATACACGAAAAAAAAAATGTGATCTTAATTTATCATAGCTTGTCGTTATTTGAGAAGGTTAACGTTTATGCCAAAAAGAGCTATTTATTACAATATTACACTAATAGATTTATGAAATTGTTCCGTTGCTGTTATAATTTTATGTAATAACTTTCAACTCTTTGGGTATATATATAAAATTTTTAATTGAAGGAGGAATATTTGCGAACCTATTTGTTTTATAAAAGTTTTTGTGGGGATGTGGCAATAATATTAAAGTGTACTCTTTAAAGTATTTAATTCCGAGCTTTCGCACCACTACTTGTTCATTTTCAAGGAATATATCCAAATGAGATTAGAGGTGAATAATTTGTATAAATAGTAATGGATTGAACATTTGTATATAAAAAACTCAAAACACAATATGGCCGATCTATATGAATTTAGGGTTCCTGGTTCCTGGATCCTGGTTTTTGTATATACAAAACGTCCACCAAAAACATAGACCCCCACTTTATTGTTCCAAGGTGGATTCTGTTATTGAAGATAAGCATAGGTACATCCAGAGCTTCTAGAGGTAGGTACTCGTCCCCGTAATAGCGCCTGCCGGACAACCTCCCTGACTCCAAAACAATTTTTTATTTTTTATTATTTTTTTTCATTTCTATATTATTTTGTTTTTGGAGTATTTTATATACAAATGTTCAATTTATTACTATTTATACAAATTATTTACCTCTAATCTCATTTAAGTAGATATATTCCTTGAGATAGAACACGTAGTGGTTCGAAAGCTCGGAATTAAATTCTTGAAAGAGTACACCATATCCCCACAAAAACTACTATTATTATACTTTTATATGTATATTTATATTATTTATTTTTCCGAATTTTTATGTTTATAGCTATAAATATATGAAAAGTTTAAAATTTGTTAAAGAGAACACAAATATCTAATGAACAATTTTTTTTGTTAAAAATTAATAGTTAATAACTAGTTATTAACCAATGACCGGTTAAAAAAATTATTAACCGGTTAATACCCATCACTGGCTGTTAGGTCGACCAGTCCCTTTTCCCCGCATAAAATGGGCCTAACTTAACAGAGGAGAATGAGACAGAATATACATGGCCGTTGTATTATTATAGAATTTTTTTATTTAATCATTTTTCAATGTTACATTGTAAACTCAATACCATTTGTGGTTGGTAACAATAAAATTCCTCGGCTTATCACTTTGGCTTTGGTTCACATGTAGAAATATAACCATTTTAACACGTTTCGAGATGCTCAGGTGTAAAAGGAATGCTATTAGTTTACCGGTTTATTTTTCTGATAATGTATTTTCTATTATTTTCTTCTCTGCTCACCTATTTAGACGTGTTACAAAACTGTAAACAATCAGCAGGCGTCTAAATTAAATTTTAGCTTATAATTTCACTCGAGACGTGATCACTCGTAACCAAATTGTGCGGCGATGGGAATTTATTTCTTGCGAGTTTGGAAGCTCTGGGCCATATTCGGTTAATATCATTAACCTGTGTGACGTGAAAAAAAAACAGTAATATAGTACCGGTAGGTTGAAACTGAAAAATATAATTAATTCCGTAAAAGTGAAGTATCGTTAATAAGGAATGAATTATGAGTTGACTGCAAAGCAAATAATGTTTTTATTCCTGCCCATATTGTAAACAACGCATTTTGACACTGTTTTGAAGGGCGTAAGTATAACAATTACCAAAAAGGATCGATTGTCCTTGACGGCGGGTGAACTTACCACTAAGACTAGTCAAAGTACACATACCTATAATAGCCTCACAAAAAGTACAAAAAAAAATTCAAAATTGAGTATTTAAAAGGGTTGTGTTTAACTTGAGAAAAACTCAATTCGTGGTTACCCATGAGCCAGTGAGCCAAATTTATTAACCGCTCGACTTGGAAGTTAATAATTTTGGGCTTATAACATTTTGAAAAACTAGATAAACACATGTAAAATGTGGAAAAAGATCTCAACTTTTAGATAGAAAAACTTTCAAATTTGAAAAAGTGGATTTTCTAACTGTAAAATCAGTTTATTAATGAAAACACTAGAGCTTATGAGTCAATAAACAATTATAATTCCTATTTAATGAATATTTATCTCGGTGAAAATTCCATTCCTTTTGGATTTAGCATTGCAAATGAGTAAAAAACATTATTATTATTAAAAGCAAAGCCATCAATATTTATAATTTAAGACAAATACTTCCTAAAAAGCTGTTTTTTCGCATGCTTAATTTTTCTTCTAGTTTCGAACTATACAGTTTTTTTTATAAATATCAACTTTTTTAAATAATAGACAAGTATTTACAATAAATTCTCAAATCAGACGACTTAAAAATAATTCACAAACGCACCAAAAGAAGGGTTTACCCCGTCGTCTGACTGACAAGTACACTGTCAGTTTTCGATATACTATGAACGTACTCGTTATGTCATCAGTCATTTTTGGTTAAGTGCGAATTTTAAACTAATAGCATTTTTATTTTATCTTTATTGGTAATTTCAAGCAGCAAATATGTTAAAGACAATCTCCTGGGTATACAAAATTGTGTTGCACAAGTTTTTGTTGAACTACTATCCCTGAATTCTCAAAATATTTGAATTTATCCATTATTGGTCAATAATAGAAAAAAACTATTAATCACTAATGAATAAATTCAACTTCTCAGTTGGCTAGAAGAAGCAATAATTGTTAACTCCACATCTAGTAGTCGAAATATTCCATTAATCAGTTACCATCAATCGAAATGTTTTTTTTTCTTCAACATAAATCTTCACATGACCCAAATTGTCATTAAATGTCTAACATGATAAAATTATTTTCTAAAGATTAGTTAATACTTAATATGAAGGTCGTTTATGAATGATTCGATAAATTTAATTAATATACTCGTATAATAATAATGTCATTATCTGCGTTAGTGCATCAAAACTTTCGGTCAATTCAACCTTTTGTAATAATTTGACAGCAACATTTAACTTTCCGAAAGTGAATGGATTATAGTACGCTCAACTGATTTTACAATTAATTGAAACACATTAATTTAATATATTTATAAACGAGCCTTTCTACGAATTATATAATGTAATATAATATAATTAAAAATCTGCCTTGGATGTATGCACTTTTAAGTGTTAGGTACCCCATTGTATCAATATAATAAGCTGCGGCAGCCATTTTGGAGGGCACGTTCCGGACCTGGCTTATAATTTCATAAGCCTGCAGATTAGACGTGGAAGTCTAACTGCGAAGCAGCTTCAAGAATTCGAAAATTAGTAATTTTTGTTATAGGTCGATGAAAAAATATTTTATATATACGATTCTAGCTTGGTAAACAAAGCTTACGATGTCTTGAAACTGGATCTGGCAGTTTCCAGTATCTTTATCGACTCTCCATGACTGACAAGGACAAGGCTCAAAAACCCGAAGCAACTGTCTGATAGGAACATGAAAAAAATTGCTATCAATATTCAGATTTTATATACAGGCGAGGACATCATATTACGTGTATTTACAAATAAAATTCCTTCAATTATTTAATAAATTACTTGAACAAATATGTACTATCAATTAACGCTAAGTAAATTTATAGTTTTTAAGGTGTATAAAAACAACTGGTTTCATCATAATTGATAGGTTAGATAAATATTAGTCAAACTAATTAATTTGCTAAAAACTAAGACAGTCTTACGGTGGCCGAGGGTTCCAATATTTACTGATACCAGTTATTAAAATGATTGTGGCGAAGAAAATTGTGCCAAAACGCTGGATTTTCTATGGTTGAAAACAGCTAACGAAACTGAGAAGATACCAAATAGTAAAGCAGTGAAAACGAATAGATGATTATATTATCTAATTGAAGTTTCTCTAAATCAATTACATAATTATCTTTTCACGATCTAAGAAACTGACTTGACTTGACTTAGGCTTGAGATGTAATAAAACCATAAAACTTTTCGGATTCACCGTGCAGAGCTGCACTATACTTGATGAAAAAGAAAAAGGAGCGTAGGAAAAATTGGGCACAGTGGTCAAATTGTATCCTTAGTCTATGAAAATATCAGAAAATAAGAAATAGAAAACTAAAAAAAACAAGAAAACCCAGGCCCAAACCCGTTAATCGAAGTGTAAATGCAAAAACTAAATTGATCTATGTACCTACGCCTCAAATCGTTATCGTGAAGTCATTAGAGGATAATCCTTTGAATCTCTGGTAAATTTTAAAATTCGTGGAATCGGTAGGAAGTTGTATGCCATTTACCTAGACCCTCTTTAGGGTCACTTGTGCGCAATTTACCTATGAAAAAGAAAAATTTTGGGTATACTTGGCTACAAACTGACCGCTGTGCGCAATTTACCAACCCCGAGAAAAAGTACTTAGCAAATTTATAATAAGAATGACCCAAAAGTCTTATAGAGTTTTCAGGTAATAATTTATTGTTCGCCAACAAAACAAATACGACCCTGTTACGGCTAATACTTTTATGGCTTTAGTGCAAGTAATTTCCAACTTTTTCCTTCGACGGGCATATCCAGGTCGGCAAGGGAGACGAACCAGGTGTTTCAATGTTTGCAATTGATTTTGGACAAACTATACTCTTCTAGTAGGTTCAGAGAATCCAAAATGGTCCAATCAATAAGTTAAAAAGGGGTAAAAAATAGTGATACTGCTCCTGAAAATATATGTCATAGCTCATTAGATTCGGAAAATGTATCGAGAGCGTTCATTAACACATGAAAAGTTATAAACAAATAAAGATTCAGATACTTCGGGAAGTGTGGACCTCAGAAAGGGTTGGGGGGGGGCACCCCCTACAAAAATATACCAAAATAAACCTACCTCTTGAAAAATTGCTGGTTTTTGAATTGGAAAGATGTCTTTTAGTTTTTCATGAGATACACCTCTTCCGAATTATTGGGCATGACATGTACTATGTAAACAGCGTTCATCAATATTAATATAATATATAATTGTTAACCCTTCTGCGGCATCACAAAGCGACAATAAGGAAGTAGGTAGCACAGAAATTTCTAGAATAGTGGGTAATCTCACCAGGGCCCCGATCCTCGATGACTTACATAACTGCTAGGTGTTCAATTTTGATTATTTCTTTCAATAAAAGCTGATTATAAATAGAATATTTTAAGATAATAATTCACACATGTACCTGCTGTAAATTTTGTTTATCAAATGTCGAATTCTTAAAAAATACTCGCCTGGGAAGAAATGATCAATCAACTGTGACTGGCAATGCATTCGTTGCGATTTTGATTAATTACTTTACCGGAAAATCCGTTTGAAAGCATAAGAAATACATTCATTAAGCGTATCATTATTTCCTTTACAAGAAATTCTTCCTTTGAAGAAAAAAATAAGTTTATTACTTCTATTCGCAATGGAAAAACAAATCCCACTACTTAGAATCATTTTATTTTTGTTATTTAAAATTAGAAGTCCGCATTAGGGCGGAAGTTTATATGACATATATAGAAATCCGCTGAAAATGTCATAATTCACGCAAGCGCGGTGGAGTTATATGTAATACTTTCCGCCGTCTAACGGCGGACAACTCGTTTCATGATTAAATTCCGGTCAGCCGTAGATTAAAAGTTTATTTTGTAAATATATATATCATCATACATTAAAAATGATTTTATGGCTCCATTAATTGTTTTGCGTCTGTAAGTCTGACAACGAATGGAACACGGGACTCGGAAAAGATTCTTGAATAAAAATTATTCAATCGTTAGACAGAATTTAGATATCAAATGTCAGCTGTCCGCCGCTGGGTCCCTCAGGATTGCGGCAAAGTATGTAATGTAATGTTCCACCGCGCTAGCGCAAGTTATAGCATTTTCGGCATTTTCGGCAGATAAAACTTCCGCTTCAAGGCGGAGTTCTAATAATTTTAAAATCTTAGTTCCCCCCAGCGGACGTCTAGTCATACTGTGAACATATAGCATCTTGTGTTGCATATCTCGAGCTTGTTGAACAAGTCTAGGGGTATTTTAATGTGATAAATTAACTCCAATGTTAAAATGTCATATACCTGGAAATGTTATTGTCACTTTGACATCGATAAAAAAGGTGCATCCTTTTTTATCGCGATAAAAACTCCTCTTCCTCAATATCTAGTAAGCGGACGTCACTTTTACACAATGACAATGAGTCGCAAGTTTGGTTACTTATAATTTCAATATTCTGTCGTTAATTTATCTTGCCAAAAAACAATCGAGCTTTTCTTTTATCGGATAAATTTCTCTTTAACTCAAAGTTTTGCCAATCACTAAATTTGCTCGAAAAACTGACATTAGATAAAATCGCTCCACCTTCGGTGTCGCGATTTTATCATGTCAGTTTTTCTCGTAAAATTTGTGATTGGCAAAACTGTTTCGTAAATTTATCCGATAAAAATAAGCTCTTGTGTTTTTACTGTTGAATAAATGATTTATAATATGTATAAGTTTTATTTTCTTTATATTTAATGTAGTAAATTAGATACACTAATGTGAATAAATAATTTATAATATGTGTGAGCACAACGAAGACATCTTTTCAGTAAAAATAATCATATCTTTGAATTATTTTCATGTATGTTACGTCAGTTGTATAAAAAGACTGACATATTCATCTTTCTGTTTGATTTGAGATCATTTTATATTATTCACCTCGAATTTTCATGCTTACAAGCACATTTGCAAATTAAATTGTAGAGAGTTTCAAAAATTTTATATTTGTTTCACCATATTGGTTTTTTATTTTAGTGTCAAAAAAACCTGTTGATGTGAATAACCAATTAAAGGTGTAACGTGAACTTGCTTAAACAAATAAACATATTACATTTTTTGTAATACATTATGTAATCATTTTGCATAAGCAAAAACATTCAATGTAATAGATATACCTTTGGGTGTCAAGATATTACTTACCTGTTTTTTTTTTCATAAAACTAGGTATTGCTCGAAATATTAGTACATTGTTCAACAAGTAGGAAAAGCCTAACATTCCTGGACGACTGTGAAAAAAGTCGAAGCTCTAGTTGAAAAAATCGCTATTAATTTTATTCACAAATAAATGGTGCTTGTTCAGGATGGCATGGACTACATCATATTGAAACGTCAGCGATTTTCACCGAAGCCGGTTTTCAATAAGATTAGTACAGGGTTCTTTAAATGATGCTGTTCTCGAAAGTGAAATGATAAGTGATGATGAATTTTCCATTTCTAAGACTCCTCCAGGTATGGTTGAGGCAGTGAATACTACTTCATTAGAATTATTGTCAAAGAGAAAAGTACGAATATGTATATATACAAATGTGAGGAAATATAATTTCCTTACAGCAAGGAAGCGAATAGGGAATCTTGACTTTTCCTTCAAAAATTTTAGTCTGGAATGTTAAATTTTTCTATCTATTTGCGGAAATAGTACATTCGTTACCGAGTAGGAAAAGCATAACAAGTTGACGCTCTAGCCGAGGTAAAAGTTTCTTTTTCCTCAATATTTAAAACCGAATATCCATTTGAATCATGACTGAGTACTATCAAGAATTAATCATGAGATTAAAATGTCACAGAGATCGCCGGTTCAAATGTCACTGATTTCATTTTTCTTAAGTCCATTTTCCACGGTGCGAGTTGACGCTGCAACTCGGAAAATTTGCATGCAACTGGGCGTTTTTTTTCGTTGGGCGCGTCGGTCGCGACTTGGTAAATTTTTTGGTGTATTTTGTCGCACCAACCCAAAATTTCTATTGGGTGCTTCGCTCTAACATTTCTGTCACTGTCAATCAAGTTGGCAACACGTTATGTTTCCCCTATGCCTGATGAGTCGCAGCAACAAACTATCGATATGCTGATTATACTTTTTCTCGCAGCGATTTGTCCCAGCAACAAGTCGCTGCGATTTGAAGCAACGTGGAAAATGAACTTTAAATTATTTTTTGGGTGTTTTAACATCATTTATATTTACTATAATTTTTTTAAATAATAATTTAATAAAAACGATAACTAAGTCAAAATGTATTCTATGTATTCTATACTAAAAGTCATTTTCACGGCTTTTTTTAAATATTGTTAATTCATTGGTTAATAATAGAAAATAGTTCATCGATAGGGGTCATTAAATAATGATTTTTGTACCTTAATATAGTTCAAAAACTATAACGGTCGATAGAAAAAATAGTATATTAAAGTATAAGTGGATATTAAGGTCTTTAAAACACGCGCGATTTTTCGGAATAGAGCAAGTGTTTTAAAGACCAGTTATCCACGAATACTTTACGCTATTTTTTTTATTGGAGCACTTTGAAATTATAAATACTGGTCTATAGCTAATACAACAAGAAATGGAAATCATAGATGGAAATAAGAACTAAATGTCAAATGGTTGAATTCGTGATGTATATGACGTATACCAGTGGTCTCCAATTAGTTTCGCTCGAGGTCCGTTTTAAGAAATGAAATGACCATCGTGGTCCGCACATTTTATTTATAAGAAAAAATATTTATTAAACGAATGTAATTAAGTAAATAACAAAGGTATTTTGTTACATAGGTATGAATGCGAAAAATGACATTTTTTGTAGCGAATTATCTGTCTGAAGTTTGGAGTAAAATTGGTGCAAGCTATTGACATTAAATCCTGGACATGTTCAGTAGTAAGTCGAGATCGAAATTTATTCTTAATGAACTTCATCTTCGAAAATGCTGCTTCACAAATATATGTCGACCCAAACAAAGTAAGAAGTTTCAAAGCTAATTTTTGTAATTCTGGATATTTATTACCACACACAAATTTCATCCAGAACTCTTCACTGGAAACTTCCGATTGTTTGTGTTTTAAAACTGTGTTTTCTTGGAAATCGATCATTTCCATCTGCAGAGTAGCTTTATCACTTCCGAAAACAATTGCAGCTTCATTGCTCCATTCACCATCAGGATGCAGAGAGTAAATGCTGCTGAGAATTTCTACAACATTCTCAATTTTACATTAGGTACATTTTTACATTCTTATTAAATTACGTACAGCTCGCGTGAATCTTTTTGTATATCGGAAGTAGTCTTTAGTGTAATTTACTGTGTTCTTGCGGGTCAGCGGTCCGGATGCGGACCGCGGTCCGCCATTTGGCGACCCCTGACGTATACCTTGCGTTGTCATGGAAATGAGAAAAACATAAACTGATTTGTATTTTGATGGAAGTTCAACCTTATTGAGTTCTGTGAATGTCAATAGTATTAATTTAAATACCATTTCCCGAGATTTGAAAAATCGAAATATTAATATTTCAAACAATACACGGCACTTTCCATTTTAATTTATAAATTTGAAATTGTTAAATTTTATATTGTTCGAATAAAAGTTTTGACGTTACAAACTACTCCTGTCAGATCAATAATAAAAAAATTCATTCAAACATGTAGACTTCGTTTCTCGAGTTGTTTGATGTTGCCACGGTAACTTTAAAACACGCGCTTTTCTTAAAGTTCGATTTAAACACGCTGAGGCGTGCTTTAAATAGGTAAAATGGTTCACCAATATAAAAAAAATATTAATTTTATCCTTGGTGAAAGTATATTCATTTAATTATCTCAACACCCCATTCAACCCCTACTAGGAACCTACCTAGTAACTTGTTTATTTATATCAATTTCTGCATATATATTTAAAACATGTCATGCCATGTTATAATGAAATAGTAGTCTACTTTACCTAACTAGTGCGGTAAGTGATACTTTTCCGCACGCCATTGCAGATGGTCATACGACGCTTCAGCGAAGCTCGGCCAGTAATCGCGTAAAGTGACTTTTCCGCACGTGTTAGGTACACTATTTTTTCTACTAATATGCGGAAAGAACCCAAAAGTTAACTTATAGACAGATTTATTATTAAATACATATCAACAAATTAATTATTATTATTATTTGATATCCATTTGATGTGGCTTATACCGGAGCCATTTAAAAAATTATTGAAAATACGATTTTTTTATTGCACATTTTAGCAGAATTCTAATGAATTTCTTAATTTTTTAGTCATTTGGTAAACTACAACTATACAAATATATATTTTAAATATTCAAATGTCAGTATATACCCCAAATTTACTTTCCTCACTTTTTCCACACTACAAAGACTACAGAAAAGTGGACTTTTCCGCACGCTAGTAGAAAAAATGAATGTATTCCAATTTTATTAAAATTAATTTTATTGTATTAATTTTGATCATGAAAAATATTCCAGACAAAACGAAAATAAATAAACAATTATATAATCGGTGGTGGACACATGCATTTCCTAGAACATTTTATTTAAAACGTTTGGACGGCATCCAAAGTCTACAATTTAAAATTGACCTACAAAAACAAATCTCAAAAACTTACCAAACATTTAATAGGACTGGCTTTTAAAAATCCTCGTCATATCCACAAAAAGTCACAAACAACATTCACAAAAAAATTATTAAAAATCCAAATAAAAATTCGGAAAGATTGGGTATATAACCCCGAATACCCTCAAAGTTCGTAATAAAAGTGTCACACGTAATATTCAGCGGCTGAATATTCTCAAAAATATCTATTTACATTCCCCGGTCGCAGGAACAATGTTTTACCACAAGACGTTGTACACACTTCTCGTTCCGATATGATACTGTTACCGAACACAGAACAGACTGCAGCGCGCTAGCGATAGCGCTGGTAGAACAGATGAATATTTGTTGTGGTTCATATAAAACAGCCTGCAGTCCTGACGGATTCTAGGCTGCGGTCCAAGCAATTCTTCACCTTATCTTACTGACAAGGATATTGTGATTGATTTAGGTTAGCTGGATAACTTAGTAATCGACGAGCGACCACAACAAAACAAACAGCGCTCATCTTGGTTGTGTATAATAATGTGACAAAAAGACTGCCGACTTTGAAGATGACACCAAAGACAACTTGACGATCCTATGATTTGTTGCTGTTTTTTTCTTTTCTTTTAAAAGCTTGTGCTGCGATAAACACAAGTGTAATGGCGAAAATATTATATGTTGTTTATAATGTTAATAAATATTTGGAATACATTGCAGGAATTTCAAATAACGGGTTGGCTGTTGACCATTTTATTAACCATAAAATTAAACAGTTCCAGAGATAATGAATCATCCATCAGATATCAGCTACTTAAAGCGATATTTAATTTATCTAGAGCCGTATTACACAGCAAATAATTATGCCGAAAATTACTCTGAAATTTATCATGAAAATTTTGCCAGAATTTCTCCAAAAATTTCATAACATTTTCTTGATTTATTTACAATGTATGACAATTTCTTTGGTACGCTCTCTATCCTAAACAGCTCTACAGGCCATGAAGGCCTAAGGCTTGATTGGCTATTTTCCTCCAGTCTCTTTTATGTTTTGCCACCTCTTCCCATCTGCGAACATTCAACATCTCTGGGTCCTTTTCTACTGCTTCGATGCACTTCTTTTTTGGTCTTATCCTCTTTCTTTTACATCCAGCCCCTCTTCTAAGTACTTCTTTTGTTTCTCTGCTATTTGCAAGTATCTCTATGTGCCCTAAGAATCTTATACGTTGCGACCTTACTACTGCCGATATCGGAGGTCTTTCATATAATTCTATTCCTCATTTGTTCTTCTGATGCAGATATTTTCCTTTCCCATATATCTAGTAATTTCTCCTCTTTTTGTTTATGATAAACAGCTCATCACCATATAAGACTGTCGGTCTTATGATCGTTTGATAGATTCTTTTTTTCGTTTTTCTTGATACCGTTTTTGATTCAAATGTCTTCAATAGTGCTCCTGCACTCCTGTTTCCTTTCGTTATTCTTGTATTAATTTCTTCCGACTGATCATTTCTGTTATTGATTTACTATAATTAACTAAAATACACAGTAGTTAAAGCAAGAACCGCGTAAAAAGAAAGGATGGATATGGAGTATTAGTATAATATAAAAAAGTTATTCAAAAGTATCAAAAAACAAACTCTATCACTTTTTTATAAGGTTGTGAAAGGTGGTAATCCCTCGCTTTTTTGCTTTGTTTTCCACAACACATTTTGGATATTGTGATATACAAAGCTTTCGTATAGAGCTATAAGCTCCTTCTTCAAGAGCATATTTTTCTCTGATGATCCAGTTTATTATGTCATCCTTTCGCCAAGACGCAATAGGAGTTTTTTCTTAATGTTTTGGAAGTACTACAACTTGCGTTACCCATGACCATAACTAATTCCTCTGGTATGAGTTGAATTACCTGTTCAAAACATTCTTCAAATATTCAAATATTCATGTCCGTCACATCATCTTTGCTGCCAATTGCCAATAAATGTTGTTGATTTCTGTTAAATATTTATTAAGAAATTATTATTTTCACAAGTCTGCATCTACCACAGACCATCAATTATAAAAAATGTCATGATTATCGGATAATGATCAGCTGTTTTAATATTAAAAACGTATGACTGAAACACTTCCTCTTATTTATTAATTGCCTTTTATTAACAAAGAAATTATTGTGACAACAAAAATTTGTCTTTTTTCACAGGCTGTTTCCTATTAAAATAAAAATCGATTTGTAGTAGAACGTTCGCGCAGAAAATTTTCCAACTGGCACATTTTCTCTGAAAACATTGACCTAATAAAGTTAACGTTGAACCTAACGACTCTATTTTCGCTCGATCGTCTGTGAATACGCAATAGAAACTCAAAATCTTGGTCTGGAGTTCACTGTGTCAACTCGGAAACTTGCTTTAATCAACTAATCCATCTTCATTCAAGTAAAATACACTACAATTCTGATTGTTGAAGATATATCTAATGATAATTTCAAAGTTTTAACCAAAACTTGGAAGTTTTGATTAGTTTTAAGATTATCGGATTCCGTAATAATTGACTAAAACTTTTGGTAATTCAACTTGCAGTCTTATGGTATGTTAGAGATAATAAGAATATGGCGGGCGCAGGAACTAGCCCTTTAATCAAAGTGCGCCATATGGTAGACGCTTTTATACCATAAATATGCCTTTACGAGCGTGTCGAGAATGGCAAAAATATTACAACGTAAAACCAATATGGGCTCAGGATGTGGAATTTACTCCAGATCTCTGAATCTAAACATCAAATGGGCGATGGGCTGTAATGTCAGCGTTGCTCAAACAGAGCTCACTGCTATCTACATCGCCGCAAAAGAGATTACCAAAAGAAACACCACAGGTAATAAAATTCACATCCTTACGGATAGTAGACAAGCACTACTAGCCCTGAACAGACCATATTATATCAGGCCTAGTACTGGAGTGTCACCTGTCCCTGATCGAAGCCTGTAGCAACAACGAAGTCACTCTAGACTGGATCAAGTGGCACAGTAAATCGAAAGGTAACCACATTGCCGACTCACTAGCCAGGAAAGCAGCCTCCCAAAAACTTTTGGGACCTGTCACTTTCATTGGTCTGTCGGCGTCGGCTATGATTGACACTGAGGAACACTCCCTTGATAAGTTTAAGGGTAGATGGGACGATGCAGAAGGTTGCAGGCTTGCCAAGGAACTGCTGCAGTATCCGGACAGCAAAGTAGCCAAAAAATACGTGACTATGAACAGACACAACCTTCGGACAGCCACGGGTATTCTGACCGGTCACTGCCACCTACGAAAACACCTCTACAGACTGGGTCTGTCTGACACTTCACTCTGTAGAGGATGTGAACAGGAAGATGAGACTGTCGAACACATTTTTTGTGAATGTCCGACACTCTCTCAATTTAGGTTTTCCGTATTCGGCGAGTACAGGCTAACACAAGCCAGCATGAGGGAGCTTACTTCCGGCGACGTTATCGCCTACTTCAAACAAGTAGGCTGGATGACGAGCCAGAAGGAAGTCTGCACCTCAGAAGGAAGTCTGCACCTCGGAAGGAAGTCTGCACCTCAGAAGGATGCACAATGGGCCAATTGTGGCCTAAGTGCTGTGGGGGTCACCCACCCTTCAAATTCTTACAGATACAGATACAGACAAGTACAAGTACAATTATCATGAACATTATTTTCAAAATTTGGATAAATCTTTTCTCGTTTTTTCCCAATTAGTATGGAACGCTCTGACTCCATAATTTCTCCATCTCTAACCAAGTTTTCTGTTACTGCAGAAGTCTTCTGGCTTCGTTAAATTCTATGAAATTGTATTTGCAACTTACTTTTTATTGTCGACGCTCTCCGTTACATAACTTTCCGCAATGGCTGCAGATTTTCATCCGCCATGTCGTTTGAGAGCTAATAAAGTGGCCAATGTTCTTCTAAGGGAGTGTGAAAGTTCAGAAATTTAGCAATTTTACTTGGAATTGAACAAATCGCGTTTTTCCCGACACTCTATGAAAAGGGTGGACTTCATCATGGAATATTCACACCAGAAGTTGATGGAGACTTCAATACAGCATCTTTTTATTTATTATACGACTTTTATTATATCTGTTGTGCAAATGGTTCAAAATTTGAGAACTAAAAGTGAACTAAATTTTGAAAAAATATTAAAGCTAATGGAAAGTGATCGTCTTCTTCCAGATTTAATAATTAAACAGACCAGCAAGAACAATAACAAAGAAAAGCTCATCGCAAATTTCGCAGGTCTATAGGTATGATTTGTCTGATTGAATTTGCGGATGTGGAGTAAGTGATTTAGATTTTAGACTGTAATTATCATTTAATTCAAGTTTGTCATATTTAATATAATAATAAATAATAATAATAATAAGTTCTTCATTGTTCACCTTATAACAAGAAAACAACTCAGTAATACACTTTATTGAAAAAATATGGCAAACAAAAGGTTAGGTGATAGGTCTATTGACCAATTCTTCCCCACCAACCTTAGAAGAAAACTAAAAAACAAACTAAAAGTTACCTAAGATTAAGGTTAATATTAAGGTTCTGAATTATGTATAAAAAAATATATTTCAATAACATGACATTAACATAAAATAATTTTATACTAAAACCAATTGGTGTGCTGGAGCAAGCTCCTTGGCTAAACTGAAATTCAACTTACTGGTGTTGAAATAAGTCCTAACGCAGTTTATTCCTGAATGCTGCCAGTGACAGCGAGAACCTTGGCACATCCAGAAGAGCACCAACTGAGGCAATTTGATAGGAAAAGGAAGACTTAAATAATTCCTTTTTATGTATAAAAATGAATAAAATACGGTTGTATTTTAACAGAATATTATTTTTATATAAAACAAACGTGGCTCAAAAAATGTTTTGCTTTGGAAATGAGCTGCACAAATTTGGCTTTTTTAACGATTTTAACGACTTCTAGGCTGAAATTGGGCGGATAGGTCTCCGGGGGGCTAGTCAGTGGCGTTAAGATTTTAGTTACATCACCTATGACCCCCCTACAAAATTAACCACGAGCCAACACTGCTGAGAAGAAGGAATCAAAAATTTCCATAGAGTAAGAAGAATTGAACGAGTGAGATAATAGCCACGAATAATTGCAAGGTGTATGCGCTATTTTTTCTATTCCCACACTTATTTAATTTAGCTAAGCCTTCTCACAACTTTATCCAAGCAAAGACTTATGGGACATACTGTAAACTTATTGGCAAATTAAACTTGTTAATGAAAATAGGAAAAACATTTTTTTTTCTAAATTTTATTAACTTTTTCTTGTGATAGTTTGGATAAGGTCACGAGTTTAAAACCTTGACCTAATCAAAGGATTAAAGTTGTGATCAAATATGTTAAATAGTGTGCACCTGCCAAGACCTTGTTTCAATTAATTGTTTGGTGGTCAGGTCATTATTTTATTCGTCGCGCGTTGTATCGGAATACATTGCGGCGTTGCCACTAACATTATTTTCTCTTGATATTACTTTAAAATTCAACTACAACTTTCTCTATTTCTGTTTCATAATAAATCAACAGATCGAATATGAATTGAAATTTATGGAGTGACATTTTGGTATTTAATAACATCGTTTAAAAAAAGCAAGATGGACATATATTTTCTTTTAAAAACTAACCTAACCATATAATATTAAAACATGAACATGAACATGAACATGAACATGAGCATGAGCATGAACATGAACATGAACATGAACATGAACATGAACATGAACATGA
>CAJUYI010000541.1:43927-90821 GCA_910591695.1 Galerucella pusilla | reverse complement strand
TTTTTTTTCATGTGGATTTTCTTTAATTAAAAACCGATTTTGGTATCTGCAATCATTTTTCTCTTATAACTATTGTTTTCCTACTTTCATCTGCAATGGTTAGGTATCAGTAAAGTGTAACTATGTACTCAATAGAGAGAATTCGAACCTTAATCACAAAAATTGCAGAACCAAATATTTTGATGGGATGAATAATATTGATATTAAGTTGACAATATGACAAATAAGCAAAACTTCATTAGTTTATTCTGTGAAGGATCCTTTAAAATTTAGAAGGCACCTTAAAAATGGACCTCAAAAAATTTTAAGCTGAAATACATTTTAGAGAACTGTCGAAATACATTTATTTTGAAGGGTATCTTTAAAATTTTAAGTAGGGTATCTGGAAACAATGTTTGAGGAAAAAGTTAGAGACAACATTTAATAAAAAAAAAACTTGCCAAGTGCGAGTTCGCGCACACGATGGGCTCTGTATTATTATCTATAATAATATGACTCAATATTCTGTGAATGTTTGAATCGTCTACCGGTTACCGAATACTACTTAAGCTATTTCCTCATATATGGCTGGATGTTGTTTGGGATCTTACTTATAATTTTATTTTATTCTGTTTTTAGTATTTGTTGTTACAGCCGCAACAGAAATGCAACATCTCTAAAAATTTCAAAAGTATAACTTTTACGGTTCATGAGATACAGCCTGGTGACAGACATATGGACGACAAAGTCTTAGTAATTGGGTCAGTTTTTTTACCCTCTGTGCACGAAACTCTAAAAAGAACATGCTGCAACCAATATAAACGATTTCTGTTTCTTGCAGTGATTTGTGAAAATAGTTATAAAAATAGAGAGGGAAATGTCACGGTCGCCGAGAACGACAAAAAAACAAAAAGGAATACCTTTTAGAAGAGAATATGCTGATATTTGGAAGAAAAGTAAATCCTTTGGACTTACCCAAAGTGAATAAGATTTGGAAGGATCTAACTGCAAAATAAAATTTATTTGGTCCGCCAAAAACAGTGGAAGACTCAAGTGATGTGAACTTTATAATACAAGATCCATTTTTTAAAACTATACTTTATACCGAAATTATAATATAATCATAATTTATTCACCATTTGATATAAAATACAGTCATAAAATGATGCATAGGTACCTAGTGAATAAAAAAGAATAACTTACGAGGTAAATTACCTGTATGTAAGTACAATACAATATAATAATAAAATATATAATTACAAAGTTATTGTTTTCTATGGAAACACAATTGAAATTATACAGATATGAATTAACTTCACTCGACAATTTCCCAATATTTTTACATCATATTTATATTACCTAGTAAATTTTGTATTTTTTGCCTTGATAATTTTGTTAGTAACTTTTCAAGCTCTTTTTTGATATTTTTGTCATTTATTTCGCAGCTTTGTTGTTGAAAAAAGAAATTCAAAACTTTTGGTCCAAGGTAAGCAAATCCTCTTTGTCCCACAGATTTTAACATTAAAGGTAAAACATAGATACTCTACTGTCTCGTAATATATGTATGATTGCCAGTTGAAAGTAATGTACGGTTTGAAAATTGGTATTTACATATCTGAAAGAAAAATAGTTGACGACAATCAAAAACTTCTGTTTTTTTGTATAATTGATCACTAGAATACATTCTGTTACTACCGAGAATTATTTTTAAAAACCTTCGTTGAAGAACATCAAGGGGGTTCAAGTAAATTCTAACCCAAAAATTGTTTTTCATAGTTTCGAGGTTGATAACGCTAACCCTTGAAATTATGTGGAACAACTATGTAAATAGCGACTATGTTTGTATTTAGAATAACATTTATTTTTGTTTGTTTCAGGATGTTGCTACAGCAAACCGTTATTGGTGCCCGGAGGACGAGCTTTTGTATGGCCAACCATACAAAAAATACAAAGGTTTGTAGTTTTTTACATTTTGTGCAGTTCTTGGTTAATAAAGTAGGACAAATCGTGGATGTATAAATAAAAAAAATGATCAGGTAAAAGTTGCAATTCAGTTTCATAATAGAATTAAACCTGGTCACGATGTTTGATATTAAGTGATTCCCTATTCAACGAAAAATAAATTTCTAGGGATAGTGTTTGATGAGGGTATGTGTTTTCAACTGCACAATCCTGGGCTTGTCAATAGATTGAATCAAACTTATAATCAGAAGTATTGCTAGAGTGGGTGTCTTAGATTCGTGTAGACCTTGATTTTAAAAGCTGGATTTAATGTGACTCACAAGTTTATACTCTTGTATAGTTTGGCAAATGTGAAGCTACGCGGCATCGGTAAGAGGTAAGGAAACATGGCCGACATTTGTCATAAATGTACCAATGGCGTACGGTACCTATTTTATAAAAGTATTCAAACACTTTTATAATTATATTATATAGAAACTGATTTATCCTTTGCTCTAATGGTAAGGTATTTTTCAAAACACAGTAGTTGTTAAAAAAAATATAGTTGAAAATAGTACTTGAGTTTTTTCGAACAAACCCCTAAGCGTTTCCCTAAATCTTCCTTAATTTTTTGCAATAGCCTCCCAGTGGAAAAAATAATAAATAACAGATTAACATGGCATCTAAAAAATAAAAATTTATAAACACCTTATCAAAGCGGGTTTAGAAGAGGTAAAAGTACGACGGATAATTTAGTAACACTTGAACTCGAAATTCACGAAGCATTTCTACACAATCAAAAACTGATCGCTATCTTTTTTGATCTAAACAAAGCATTTGATACAACTTCGAAATATTTAATCTTAAAAACATTACAGGAATGGAACATTCAAGGGCGTATGTTATCCTTTATAAATAATTTTTTAAATAACAGAACCATCCAAGTCCGAGTAAATGGTCAACTATCTTCTACACGATTGCTCCAAAACGGAACACCTCAAGGATCCACTTTAAGTCCCACTCTGTTTTTAATCGCAATAAACATAATTTTCAGTAGAAGTAAATGCGAATTACCTAGATTTAAATTGTATTTACATAATATTCCTCTGTCCAATGCAGACAAAACAAATTTCTTGGGTCTTACTTTTGATCAAAAATTAAACTGGGAAATCCACATAATATATTTGCAGAAATCATGTCAACCAAGAATAAATATAATCAAAGTTTTATCTCATACCACGTGGGGTGCAGATACTGTAATCCTACTTAATTTATATAAGTCACTGATAAGGAGTGAGCTAGACTATGGTGCTATCTGTTACCAAACTGCAAATAAAACCTCTTTGATATAACTGAATGTAATGCAATCTACAGCATTACGTTCATCACTAGGTGCCTTTATAAGTAGTCCAATATCCAGCATTCAAGCCCTGGCATCTGAAGCACCCCTATACCTTCGACGCCAACTCCTCTCATTAAATTATGCCGCCCGAATATCTGCAAATCCCCATAACCTATATTACCCTTCCGTCTTTAAAAACCACGTGAGTCCATTCTATGAGCGTAAATCAATCAAAAAATCACCTTTTTATGAAAGAATTAAACGATTGGGGTTTAATATCAAAGAACTTAATCTTTCATTAACCAACAAAGTACCAAAAAACTTCCACCCTTCCATCCATAATTCAGCAATCCTTCAAACATATAATATCCGAATTTCCTAACACCTCCCTTATTTTTACCGATGCCTCGAAAACAGAAACAAGAAACACAGCAGCGTATATTTGTGAAAACAACATATATTTGTCATTCGATTACCACAAAATTGCAGTATTTACACAGGAGAGACAGTTGCTATATTAGAAGCTCTTAAATTATGCATAGAAAACTATAGTAGTTCATTTTTAATAATCTCTGATTCTTTAAGAGCACTGTCAAATTTGAAGGAATTGTATCCAACACATCCCATTCAATAAAAAATTAAAACAAATCTGTGAATTACAACAAAATGGTAAGAATATATCCTTTATGGGTACCGTCACATATGGCAATACCAGGGAATGGAGAAGTTGACCGCCTAGCTTGTCAATATCCAACTATCAATACACCTATGCTAGAAAAATATCCACATATAGATCACAAATCCACAATCAAAACGTTGATAGATCAACAGTGGTATGAAACAAATGACAAATTAAAAGAAATCAAACCACAAGTTACAACAGTTCTCCCTACTTCCTACAAAAGAAGAGACCGAGTTATACTGAATAGACTGCGTATTGGGCATACACACTTAACACACCAACACCTCATGAAAAAAGAACCCGCACCCACCTGTGAAAATGTCCAATATATGACACAGCAAGAAAAATTTACAAATTAAGATCCAACCTAAAAAGTATACTTTCATCAAATGAAAATGAAGTCCTTGGCTATCTAAAAGATATTAAACTAAAATCAAAAATTTAGAAAAACTGCTATAACTATAATTATTTTTACCTTTTATTCTTAACACTTTTCCTGCCGTGTGTATCGCTAGCGATACATCGTACACCTTCTAGGCAGGCCGGGTGTATCGTTAGCGATATACTTGGTATCGTGTTGAATTGTATACTGGTGTATCTCAAGCGCTCACCGTTTCATTACATTTATATTAGAGTTTCATGTCTTTGGCCTGTACAAATGCCACAGCTTATATAGTTCTGGCCTGGGGAATTCACACAATGTGTGAAATAAGGGTAATGTGTGGTGATATACTGAAACCTTTGGACTGTGCAGATGACATACCAAAAACAGCTCGGCAGGGAAAGTGATACAATGAAATTGTAAAATTGTAACTATTACTATAAAATTGTATTGTCTCCCCCGCTAATAACTCATAGAAGTTGATGCGGGGTAAATAAATGTTTTTGAAATAAAAAAAAGCTTCATAGTGGTCAGGACCACTTCAAATAGGAAGTAAAATCTATTGATTATGTGACGTTTTTCTTGAAAATTGTAATACCTACTCGCCTTTCTAGGTTAGAGATTCTTTGATCAGGGTTATTCTCTAGCATTTCTTAATCTTCCCTATAGATTCTTTTTGCCGCCGAAATACTGACTCAGAATTATTTAATTTACATTGTTTTTATTGAATGACAACCTCTTGACAACCTATTTTCTTGATATGATTCATCTTTCATAAATTTTCAAGAAATTCGTAAATTGTATTCTGTTTACAGTCCAGTGATATACGGTTTGCGAAAAGTCTTTTCGCGACATACGATTTACACAAGTACGAAAAGGAAATATGAGAAAAACTACTTGAAAGCGAGAGAGAGGAATAACTGGGCGCAGTCAGCGTTCAGTTCCAGCTACCAATCTGATATGAAAGCAGCGTTGCCAACTTAGAATGTTTGGTACTTTCTAAGGAATAAATGACTTATTTTGCATTTGACTGTTGACAAAGGATAAGGCCGTATTTGGTGGGAGAAAATCTAGATTGTTAATATTATTGACCATTAAAATAAATGAAACCAACACAAATAAGAATGAAAAAACATAAATCAAGAAAAAAATTTGAACAAATTACAATCTGCAATAAATAAAATCTATACACTGCTTTCGATTTAACAATTATTGGTATTTAACATTGTTGCCGACAAAAATTGGGAATAACTTTTACAGATAAGTACATTTGGCAACAGCCCTTAAAATAGAGGGGCACTGAACACACGCCCATCGGTGACTGCGCGCAATTATTCTTCTCTCTCTTTCATGTAGTTTTACTCATATTTTTCGTTATCGTACTTGTGTATATCGTATATAGAGAATAAACTTTTCGCAATCTGTATATATTTGGTGGAATGAAAATATAAAACCTTAAAAGTGATGTTGATTGTAACTTCAAAAAATAATCTATGGAATACAACACAAGAATTCGACCTGGCACAAGTTTTCTAAGATCTGTCAAATTATTTTTAATTTATTCTCACTATCTTGTGGTATTACTATAAATCATTAAAATATTGCTTCATTAGAATCAAAACTTATATCTTATTGAAATATTCTTTATACTTCCTTTGTAGAAATCCATTGCATAATATCTTAACTATTATAAGCATCCAAGCATATATGTTAATGATTTATCCTTCCTGCCTTTGTAGCAATGCCTCGAAAGGTCATTATCATCACTCCAGATAAACTATTTCTCATTATTTGTTAATAATCATTCATTGAAATGCGCGGTAAAATATTAAATGCCTTATATAATTATAAAAGATGGTAAGTACTGTAGGTACTTAATTTTCTTTTCAACTATTATGTAATATATCATACCAGAACACCAGGCAATTAATTATAAGATTTTTTATGATTGAAGTGAAAATTTTTGGTAGGGGTAGCCGATATGTCATTGTCATGTGTAATAAGGGATGTTATGTTGGATTATTTTTCTTTCTTTATCCAAGGAAAACATTCTAGTCTTGCTCTATGTGAGAGATTCTCAAAAAGATCGGTTTCCAGGGTTAGACATAAACAAAAACTGATTTTGAAAATCGATGAGGTCTTGAAATCGACACATATTCATCTTGGGAAATCAAACCTCAATCTTTTTTATGTATCGAAAACACTTTTAGATAAAGCGCAAGCGGAAGGAATTACAACATTTAAAATAGGATGCAGACGTACTTTTTGTAGAGGCAATGTGTCTTACGTCTCTTTCTACTGTCCCACTGACAGTTCTCGTCAGATCTGTACTTTGTTGTTCACGGTCAATTATCATTTATGAAAAGTGAATATTAATATCATTGTTATATTTATTTAAATAATACAAAAATATGCATTCTCAAAGTTCCCAAGTATTTTCAGTTATAAAAAGAATCTGGTAATTATTAATTTCATATGCATTTCGAATTTGGCTGAATACGATCCTGATGATTTTATTTATCATATATTTAAGGTTAGCTATATGTCAAAATAGCAAATAAACTGAACGACATACCGAAAACCCGGATATACGTCATAAACGATGACGCACACCAAATAGGCTATTGAATGTACTATACATACACTTAGAGCTTCCAGTGTCGCTCCAATAAAAATTTTACAAGGTAACTTGTTGAAGTTTACTACAAATCAATATAATACCTTCAAGTTGGGTATAATTAATCAGTTCACTGACACACGGTTTCTATCGCTCGAATGGGACCTTCAAGATCCCGAAAAAGAGTAGCATCGGAGATTGATTGATGTATACAGTGCACTGGGAGGAGCTTAGAGTGAACCTACTATTCATATAGATATTTACAAAACGCCCAATACCTACTAGCCATATAAAAAAGAAAAACTTCTGTTTAATACATCGAAAGTGCGATTCTAAATTATATACTTGCATCTAACTTTCGATGCACGGAGAAATAATTTATGTTCTAGTTGTATTATTTTTAAACGAATTATTTAATGTGAAACCTTATGAAGTACTTATTTATAGAAAGAAAGAAAAAAGGGTGTGTCTCGAAGATTATGCAATTATTGTGGGATAAAGCATAGTTGAAGGTATTTCTTAGCAAAGTTCAGGAAATGCAGAAATGTTCATGCTTCAGGCGAGTTTTTAAATTACGACTACTTATATATCATATTCATTGATCTAATAATACAAATTAAATTCGTCTTAAGAACAAGAACAATCTAATACAATATACAGGATGTTATTTAATTAAATATTATTTTGAACAATTATTTTATATAATTTAAAAGAGAAGATGGTCGGAATCAACGAGATTTGTAACGGGTTATTGTCAAATTTTCAAAAAATTGGCACGAATTTTTATTTTTCATTTCCTCTGATTAAAAAAATGCTATGACAATGCCCCATCTCTCGGCTGTAACTCCAACTACGTGCAAACGGTTTACAAACTGAGAGGTAGTCGCTTGTTCAAGGAGATATACATATTATCCTTAATGTAACAAAAACACACTACATTATCCTACTTTCACATTCAATACACTCCCAGGCAGATAAAGGTGTTATATAGGATAATGGTTACAATTTTTTTGTAATTATTGTCCCAATTAGCCAGATCCTAAAAAAGAGTATTCAACTAAACTTAACCCTACCGCAAATTTACAAAACAATTACCTATGAAAGTCTGGTATGGTGACAGAATACACAGAGATCAGTTAGGTGTGAAGCAAGAACTTGCCAGTCTAAGAATAACAACAACAAAATTGACTTCCACAGCGTCCATGGAGTCCATGCTAGATGTTAGGTTGTTAGTTTTGGATCAACTCGAACTCACTTAATCTACTGACAAATTGAGACGTGGAGATTGAATCTAATTTTACTATGTTTGCTACGTGAGTAGGATACTTCAGGGTGCAGTAAGCAATGCAGCCACTTTTTTTTATTTGACTCTTAGCTACTTAGGTTAAATTATCAGTGACTCCGGTTCATCATCAGTGAATTCAATTTCAAACCCTTTCTTCATTAGGATCTCTGTTATTTCATTATTTCGTTGACTAAAATACCCACCTAAGTGTTACCTTATTCTTGTTACCTATATGATTAGGATGTTTGTGGGCAGTCACTACGGACCAGACTAGATATAATGTAGACATGCTTAGGAATTAAATGCTGATTGACTGTCGAACTGAATTAAATCCTAAGACTTATTTATGTTTTTCTAATAGTGTGTTTTTTTTTTCAGAATATCGTTGAATACAATGACACTTATTGTAGATAGCCCCACGGTATACACAAGTCAAGGAGTCCCAATATCAGTTACAGGAATTGCACAGGTATTAGCACTAGTCGGTGTCAATATATGATATTTTCCGTAAATCGCTAGGAAATTTTGACATTCCTGTCAAAATTTCTTGAAGAAAAAGTCAGGACTTCCTTACTGTAAGGAAATGTCATTTCCTTACTGTAAGGAAATGATATTTCCGTACAGTTGTTAGTGTTCTACATAAATGATTGAAAACACATTGCTTATAAGGAATTAATTTATATTTTGAAAACATCAAGTCATTGCTGAATACGTTTTTAAGATCAATTTGTTATATTTACAGTAATTTGACAGTTAGTACAATTATTGAACATTGGAGGAACACTCTTAGAACTATGAGAAACATTTTGGACAACATGCAGGGTGGTAGGGTCATTTTGTTGAATATTTTGTACTGTGAAAATTTTATTTGCCACCTCAACCTTATTGTTAAGCGATTCTTCGATATATCCTTCAGCAACGTTTGATGACTTCCATCCGCCATGCCTCTTTAAACTAGTTATGTCGGCACCAGAGTCAACCAATATTGTTGCAGAAGACCGACGAAAGCAGTGACCAGTATATTCTGTCGGATTTACCAAGTTCAAATAAGTAGCAACTATTTTGGGCATTTTTCTAAATTGATGAATTCCTACCACTTGTCTACAACCCTTTCCGCTTTGATATTCAAAGAAAAATCGGTCACTGTTCATATTTTCTGGTCTTAACGAAACATACTTTCGATAAACATTCAAGTAGATCTGATTAATTACAAATGATCTTGGTTTGTTGGTTTTCGAATCAGGTATGCTGATTAAAAGCTTAGATTCTAAGTCTTCTATATCGTGTACAGTCATTCGGACTAACTCATCCATTCTACAGGCCCCAGAAATACCAAATATTACAGCCACCTAAAAAATAAATAAAGCTATAATCTAAATAGAAATAGAAATTAAAACCTTGTAAATTACCTTAATCATTAAATTTTCTTTATCTGGAGCTTCCTGGATAAATTTTTCAATTTCTTCCTTCGTTAAAATCTTAGATTTCTTTGCCCTATAACCTTGAGCTTGACGTTTCAATAAAGAACGAAGTTTTGAGTATGTAGATATATCTACATTGTGTTTAAGTGCAAGGGTTGACTTCAGCATTGAATAATTGGCCCATAATGTTGAAGATTTCATCTTTAAACAAAGGTCTAGGAAGTATGCCATTACAACATTTTCTGAGAAAGAACTCGTATTTTTACTCATGCGATAATCCATAAAACGTCTGTATGCATTTTCGTACTTTTCTCTTGATTTCTTTGGCAATAATTCTAATGAAGCAGTATTCACTTCCTCAACCAGCTCTGGAGGAGTCCCAGGAATGGAAATTTCATCATCACTTATCATTTTACTTTCGAGAACACCAGCAATTAAATTTATAAGCGTCAAGTTTGACAATTCAACCTCAATACGTTTCCATAGTAACCCAAGTAATTTTATTAGGAATTTCAAAGCACCATTTATTTGGGAATAAAATTATCGCGTTTTTTTTTAAATCAATCAATATCTGTCGAATTTTAAAAGATTTGCGGAAAAATAGTATGTTTACCTCGTAGGAAAAGCCACATTCCTGGACTCTGTGTTGCTAAGTCTCGGCTTGCGCCTCGACTTAGCAATCTTCACAGTCGTCCAGGAATGTTAAGCTTTTCCTACCCGGTAAACAATGTACTATTTCTCAATGTTAATAGTTATTGTTAGACAAAATCATAATAGGGAATCAATTCTTTTTAATATTTCTATTGTTACTAGTTTTTTATGTCGATTTGAAAATTCAACTTTTGGATTATTTAATTATTTATGCTGTGACGTACATACCCTAAAAGAGAAGTTAGCTACATAAGGGTTGACATGGGACTACAATTCTGTCGTCTTCTTTTTTAAAATTGTGATGAAGTACTTATAGGCTTTATAATTAATGAGATAGGAGCTGTTTAAATTCACTTCTGATTTATTTTCACGGCTATTTTATTATTTTATAAATTTCACTGTTACCATTTTAATGAATTAATGAACTAAACTTATCTAACCCATGCAATTTTTTTAATAATATTGAAGCGTCAAGCTCGAATAAACTGTAAATAAAACCAAATGACTCAATCAGAAAGTGGCTAGCTTCATCTTTGAGTTTGTGACGTATCTGTGGTGAAAGTTGCTAACATTCAGGAATTCTTTCCAGTTTTCTCCTAAAACTTCTTAAATTAATGTTTGCAAAGTAGTAAGGGGGGTGTACCAAATGAAGCCCACTTAACTTGGGGGGGCCGGAAAAAATAAAAAAAAAGTGAAATATGTGTTCAATAATTTGGGGTTGATTTGAATGAACTTTTATGTATTTGTTTTTGTTGAGTATTTTCAATTTTGATTTTTACTTTGAAGTTAACAATTTTTTTTAATGCAAGGTGACATTGGGCCTTGTTAGGAACAATAGTGCTCAATAAGGCCCACATGTGGAGACTAATAAGGCCCTCCCTTAGTGCTATAGAAAGTTGCTAAAATGGTCTTTTAAAACAATTTATTATAAAACATTTTGAACATATATTTTATACTGAATACTTAAGCGAACAAATCAAGATTGTTGTAACAAATAAATACTAAAAAACAAGTCATTAAGTAGATTAAAAAGGCTGTCTCAGGAACGATATTTGGATTAAAAGGAAATATTCCAGTACCATTAAATCCCGCCATTACGTTTGCTTGTGAGGCGGCTTTTGGCCAAACGGCTGTAAAAATTTTCCCAAATGTAGCTTTATCAATGAGGCGATTAGGTTTGTTTTCCCAAAAATTCAAAATTTCTTCATCCCAATATGTCTCGAATGGACTGAAAACAGATTTGTCCATTGGTTGAAGCCAGTGTGTTGTGTTGCTGGGTAGACAATACAAAACTATGTTGTGTTTATCTGCTTCTTCAACGATGGCACAGTCTAAATGAGATGAAGCACTATCAAATATGAGCAGTACTTTGCCTTCTGGTTTAAATTTGCCAAAGTGTTTTATATATTCTACAAAAGCCTCCGTCGTCATACTACCCTTAGCGGTCATCATAAGAATGGATCCTTGTGGGAGGTTATCCTTCCATTCTTGTTTTTCCCTGATTCCCTTCATCAAAATCATCGGAGGTATTACGTTTCCCAGTGCATTCCCACATGCCACGATTGTGACATTTTCTGCGTGTTCTTCGGCAATCAAATGAACATTTCTCACTCCTTTTTGAGCTAGTACTTCCATTGCTTTGTGTAGTTTTAGTTGGCATCCCTTTTCATCTAAGTTATAAATTAAATTAGGTTTATCGTGCAAATTTAGCTCAGCGTACAGGTCTCTCAGTATTGCAAAGTGATCATTAACGATAAATTTGTTCAATTTTGCAGCTCTAGCAGCGTTAAGCGGTTGAGCCTTTCTTTTCGTAATATCAGGATTACGTTTTAAAAACAGTGCCATCCATTTGCGCCCAGCCATTTTTTTTTTCTTTCAAAAAAGGATGAGTGATTTTATTTTTCTCACAAAATGTAAAAACGCTTCTGCGTAACACCTTTCCTGTTAACGGCATTCCAATCTCTGCTAATCTTTTAATTCGAATGGTCAGATCTTTCTCCTGATCTTCACTCAAAAAAGTACTTCTACCAATTTTTTTCTCCGTACTATCTGTTATAATGTGGTTTCTTAAAGTCCTCCTTGGTATAGAGTAAAGCCTACTTGCAGCTCGAATACTGAGCTCCCCGCTACTGACGGAAGCCATTGCTGTCTTCAATTGTTGCTGACTCCACAAAGATCTTTTTTTAGGTGGCATGCTGAAATAAAAGAAGAAATCTAATAAGATATCAGTTTAATACTAATAAGGCCCGGGCCTAATTAGTATACACCAAAAAGGGCCTTATTAGTATGCATCAAAAGAAGTCATGTTTTATAAAATAAATATATTCAAAAGTTGGTTTTCTTTCAAAGTTTGGTAATTCTAACTTCACCATATTCAAAAAGAATATTCAACGAATGATTTCAGTTAATTTTAACTTAAAATACTCACCTGTTTCGAAAATATCGACCCAAAGAGAAAAAACACTTTTTTAATAAAGTACATAGACCGATGCTGCACTCGTCACGTTTCTTGCTACACTAGCGAAAGAGAGCGGTTGAAGCGGCGCAAGCGCCCTGGCCCTGGCCTATACTTGGACGTGCCGTTTCAAGGTTATTCAATTAAAACGATCATTACATACTGTCCAGTGCTGCCAATATCACCAGTGGGCCTTATTGGGCTCGTGGGCCTTATTTGGCTCAGGTCCCTTACCAATATTATTAAATAAAATACAAAAAGCCGGATATCGGTTTAACACCCCATTGTTTTCTGTCTGTAATCTTGCCAGTACAATGAAGAAGAAATAATATTGATACCAACTCCTCTAGCAGAAACTTTATATTGTTTTTCATTTGTTTCTGTAGGTGAAAATACAAGGACAAAACGAAGAAATGCTTTTAGCAGCGTGTGAACAGTTCTTGGGTAAAAAACAAGACGACATTCAGCACATCGCCCTGCACACTCTAGAAGGTCACCAAAGAGCCATCATGGGATCCATGACAGTGGAAGAAATTTACAAGGACCGCAAGAAATTTAGCAAACAAGTATTTGAAGTAGCATCCTCTGATTTAGTGAACATGGGGATTACAGTAGTATCATATACTTTGAAAGACATTCGAGATGAAGAGGTGAGCTAATTTTTTTTTATATTCATTAACATGTTATCGCTAAAAAGTATACATTTGATTTATTTGTTTTTGTTTGCTACAAAAGGGCGCCAAGGTATGTTTATTAATTGGTTTTTGTTTTGTTGTGGTGTTTTGAAAATTCACTTCACACTTAGATACTATTTGGATTAATCTATCAAATTAATCTTAAATTATATTAAATATATTGAAGAACAATAAAATGATGAAGATGCTGAGACTGATAGGCAATATGATGAAAACTGAGATTAGCATGTTATCTAAGTTTTGTATCCATCCTGTATGGAAGGGCAGAATAAAAAGACATCAAAGCAAAACTTAGAGATGGAAATAATTTATATTACTGGCAACTAAACTAAACTAAAGTATTCGTAAAAATAAATATATTTAGTTTGATATTGATTATATTAAATTACATATTATTATTAGAAAAATAAATAATTACAACTTGGAGTTCATTAAGGTCAGTGAGGCTGAGTTTATATATAAATATTAGGGTGGTCTTTATTTAGGGTCCAAGTTAATTTTACCTTTTCCGCCCCCTAAATCGGTTCGAAATACGTAAAAAGTAAGGCTGTAATTTTTTCAGATTTTTAAACAAATGTTCAGCCCTTGAACACGGGTGTTGAAGTGTTCCATTTAAAATACATGGCGCTTTCCTGCATTTGCAGTCACTATTTTACTGTGGGCCCAAATATGTTTGTAAAATCTTAAAATATTCAGGAATTAGTTTACAAGCATGCTGCTACATGGAAAAAATTTCTAAAACCACTACCCTCAATCTTTTGTATAACGTCACCATAATAAAAATTCGAAAAAAAAAAATATAATTATGTTGATATTTTACAACATTTTGAGGGTGGGGGTTTTAGATATTTTTTCCATGTAGCAACATGCTTGTAAATTAATTTCTGACAATTTCAAGATTTAACAAACATATTTAGGCCCACAGTAAGATAGTGACTGCAAACGTAGGAAAACTTCATATAATTTAAATGGAAAACTTCGACCCGCGTGTGCTTAAACATTTTTTTTAAATCTGAAAAAATTACACCGTTACTTTTCACGTATTTCGAACCAATTTAGGGGGCGGAAAGGTTAAAATTAATTTTGACCCCAAATAAGGACCACCCTAATAAATATATATTATGTAAAATAATTATGAAGCCACTTATGCAGTTGAAATATCTACCCTGTTAAGGGGAATCTATCGGCAGCGATTTGACAAAATATCGAAGTATTTTTGGCAAAGAATTTTGAAGTTATGGATGTATTGAAAATTAAGAAAAAATATATCATGTAGATTAATGTTGAACTTAGAGTTCTCATTGAATAAAAACTTTGAAATGCTAACCAAATTTTGTTGAAAAAAATATGAAAAATACACATATTAAGCAAAGTTTAAGCCCTTGTAAAGAATTAAATATGGATTGAATGGAAAAACTAATTTATAAGGGGTCTAATTTGAAGCTTTATGAATACTATATAAAAATCTCAGAATCCTCAAATTACTTATGACCGTACAATTCCTTATTGAAATTCGGTTGCTACCACTAAAATATCGGATAAAAATCCATTGTTGATACAACGCTCGCCGGTCTCGGCGGTCTCCCAGTTCAGTACTGACGATGTGCGTTAACCAAAATCCGCTTGAACCGCTTGGCTACTTACCTACATGTTGCGGAGCTTTCATATTTCTAATAAAATTTTCGTTATGTGAACTTAAACGTGAGGACGTAGGGAAACAAAAAAATATACAAAGCATAATTGTGCAAGGTCGAATTTGGTAGATGCCCCTTAAGAACTGGTGACTTCAGCTCTCTCAAATTTAACAAGTAGCATTATTAGCTTATTTTGATGTAAACGAACGAAATTTTCATATTTTCAGTGTCACCAAAAATTGCAGAAAAATTTCTATATAAATAATAAATAAAAAATTGTATATGAATTGAGTTTTCAAATATGTGTGATTTGGTGTTTTAAAAATAACCGCTTTCGTTATGTTTGCTTCTATATGTAACGCTCATTGTTATTTTTCATTTTTTATATTTATTTTTTATGTAGCATTTTGTTAGAGGATCCATATTTATATAATCTTTTTTATCTAAGCTTTAACATAATATACCGACTTGAATAATACAAATAAAAAATATATTTTTCAAGGTCCAGAATTTAATTTTTATTGTAAACATTAATAGTGTATGAAAATTTCTTGAAGATAAAAATTGTTTATCTCTTAAATTAAAAACAATTATTTGACATCATTAAACAATGTTAATTTTACTTAATTTGGCTTAACTTTAACTTGATTAAAACATTTTTATGCCTTATTTTATTTAGATTTTATCTTTTCTGGAGCTTTGTACGTTTTTTTATGTTGCAAGAAACAAGGATGTTATACTAATGTCCGGTTGCACCACTCTCTATAAGTACTCCTTAAAATAGTTAAGAAGCTATTAATATTAAGTTTTTCCAAAGAGAGCTTATTTTCCCGACTTGATCCACGATGCCAAATTTAGAAGTAACAACAATATTGAAGTGAATATCAGAAAAAAAAAAAAAATAGAAAACTAAAAAAAATAAAACCCAGGCCCAAACCCGGTTGATCAAAGTGTAACTATGTATAAAAATATCAGAAGATAAGAAATAAAAAACTAAAAAAAACAGTTCTAACCTACGACCTCTGAGTCGTAAGCTAGTACCCTACCAACTGTGCCAATCAGCTCACATTCAGTCACATTGAATAGAAGGTTAAAGGCTGCTTGGACGCATGCACACCTCAACTACTAAATTTGACGTGGTGGGAGGATTGGGTCGGGAAAATAAGCTCTCGTGTTTTTTCATAGATGACATGGATGACATTTTCTAAGTGTGTATTGGGCACCTGTTGCTACGTTGCCAGCTATTCAAAATTCGTTATTTAAAAATGAAACCCCTCTATAATTCTTGCCTATTTGAATTGCAACAAATTAAAATAACAAAATACTAACATTTTATATCATGAACCGTATCCTGGTGACATAATGTTACAGAGTATATTTTGTTTTTGTAAAGGGTTACCTAAAAAGTTTGGGTATGGCAAGAACAGCAGAAGTAAAGAGAGACGCCAGAATTGGTGAAGCGGAAGCCAGAGCTGAAGCACAAATCAAAGAAGCCATAGCCGAAGAACAAAGAATGGCTTCAGTATTCTTAAACGATACAGAAATCGCTAAAGCCAAAAGAGATTTCGAATTGAAAAAAGCTGCTTACGACGTCGAGGTGCAAACTAAGAACGCCGAAGCAGAGATGGCTTACGAATTGCAAGCTGCTAAGACCAAGCAACGAATTAAGGAAGAACAAATGCAGATTCAAGTGGTAGAAAGAACGCAACAGATTGCAGGTAATATAAGTATATTATTCTAAACGTAAAAATAAATAGTCACAATAATTAGTATTAATATTATTTAAATGTTTATAACAAATAACTAAAGAACAGGCTGTAACTGGTAGGGTGTTTCTATAAATTTAAAAGGCTAAGTTAATTTACAAAGAAAAATATGAGAAACAAAATTGTAGTGTTAACAATATTTTTGTGTATGTTTCAGTTCAAGAACAAGAAATCGCCAGACGTGAACGAGAACTCGAATCCACAATTCGTAGACCAGCAGAAGCGGAAAAATTCAGGCTGGAGAAAATCGCCGAAGCCAATCACAAACGAGTTCTTCTGGAAGCCGAGGCCGAATCTGAAGCTCTGAGACTTAAGGGTGAAGCCGAAGCTTTCGCCATTCAAGCCAAGGCGACAGCAGAGGCAGAACAGATGGCTAAGAAAGCTGAAGCTTGGAAAGAATACAAAGAAGCAGCTATGATTGATATGTATCTGGACGTATTACCAAAGGTATTGTACAAAACGAACATTGCAAGCTTTATTTCTCAAGCTAATACTTAAAACCAAAAAAAAAGATCAACATTATATGTATTAAAGTGTCTGTTATCTGTTATTACTAAATAGTACTGTTGTTGAAGAAAGTTGACGTTCATATTACTCTTTCCACTTTGTATAATTATTTAAAAAAAGTAGTTACTTTTGTCAAGTTACCATTTTCAACTATATAGTCATTTACATACAGAATAAACAGAAATTTATATTTATGCTTTGTTGCAGGTCGCTGCCGAAGTTGCTGCTCCTCTTTCACAAGCTAAGAAGATCACAATGGTTTCTACTGGCTCAGGTGAAGTTGGTGCTGCCAAACTTACTGGGGAAATTCTTGATATAGTGAACAAAGTACCACTGCTTGTGAAGAATATGACCGGCGTTGACATTACCAAGGTAAACTCATTATAATAGGTTATGTGATACTGAAATGTTTTAGGACCGACTTCATAATATTCGGTTACGATACCTAGAACAGTTCTATTTCCAGCTGGAACAAACCCTATCTGTCTTATTAATAAAAATTTCTTACTCCGCCCTTACTCCTAGATTAGTCAGAGACTAGTTACTCTGAGACTAGCGTAGGTTTAAAGAAGCGATACAATTGCTATTAATAAACTCCGAATAAGGAGGTAATAGTTACTCTTTCCTTATTACTGGGATTTGACATGACTTAAGGAAGATTCACAGTTGTATGGTAGGAATTGACCAATAAAGTGACGTTATGGTGACATCTTTTCTGTTTTTTATTGTGACATGTGTCAGCGCTCTGTTCATTCATTTCAAAAATAGTTATCTCATGATTATCTGTCAGTTTGTATTTTGTGTTAAAAGTAGTATTTCCGAATTTTCTTCACGTTTTTTATTGTTAATACCTAGTTATATATATTTAGTAGTAGTTCTGTTGAAAAACTCACTCCTACTCAAATTTAAGGAATCAAAAAAAGGCGTGCTGAGGAGAAACTCCAGATTACCATACAACGCAAAGAACATGAAAAATTTTTGCAACAAAAAGAAAAGGAAAAATTAAATAAAAACTGATAAAAAATTTTATTTTTAATTTTATATCCAGCTTTCAATTCCTCTTCTAACAATGTTTTTGAGGGATTAGCCCGAATTTTATAACATTTAATTTTTCTGATCGGACGAATATTTTCTGCTTCTTCCAATTCTTCCATCTTTCTCAAATCTTCCATATAATAATCCCTTTCTTCAATCGCAAAATAATAACCACTCACTGAACCAAAGCAAATACTTAATAAATATTACATAATTGATAAAAATAAACTGAATAATAATACGAACTGATAATGCAAAAACGACAAACTAAATTTCGAATAAGGATATGACATTTTATAATACCACAATTGACAGTTCAACAAAACTAAAATTATATTTATTCGAAGGTTATTCCGAGCTTAAACTACCTATTTCCTTGGATTAAAATTATTACCAAAGTTAGTTCCAGACTAACCTCGGAGTAGCTTATTCCTTGTCTAATATGAGTTTATTAATAGCGTATCTGTCAAACTGATGGTTTAAGCATGGAATAAAGTTAGTCTCAGGTTACTCCGTGTTTATTAATAAGACCGTAAGTGTTTGAAATTTGGCAATCATTAAAAAACTGTAATAACTATTTTTTTTTCTTTTTCAGTCTGTTGTCCGCGCCGGTTAGACTTCTAATGAAGGAAGATATACTGGTTCTCTATGTCAGTGTTTTTGAAAATCAATATTTACATCTTGAAATTCTTGTTAAACAAGCTAAAATTTATACCCCAATGCATTTTAAACTTAAACGTTTTCAAATATTCGAATGTTATTGTTATTTTTATGTTTATTATTAATGATATAGCCAATTTGGCTTTTGTAGGAAACCGATCTTATTATGTTTGATTATTATGTGTTGTGCATTTAAAAAAATACTAGGTTCTTATTTTCGAATCTATAGTTTTTATTTTCATACAAACCTATTACTGCTTCTTACTTATTATTATCGCGTGTTCTGGTTTTGTCATTCATTAATATTAAATAATGAGTATATTACGACCAGTATAATAATCGCCAATTGCACTGTCAGTTAAATTTATGGTTCAGTTGCACAAATTTCTGATTTGAAGAACAACATAAACAGAATATTGATAAGTACAATAAAATAAACGTAGAGTATAATATTTTTGGACGTAAAAGTTCAAAATTTGAAACGGCTTGCGCATTCTACAGAGAAAGCTTTACACAATATTCGAGGAAATCGTAAGCTTCATACAGCAGTGGGATTACGAATGATCAACTCGAATCGAGTGCGCCATTTTAAAACGATAATTGCATTTACGATACTATTACACGTATCGAGTGGACTGTTCGCATCGAGTTTTCGTGATGGCACTGCAGACCCGAACAACAAGCAGAATCACGGACCGAACAACAAGCAGAACCACGAACCGAACGACAATCAGAATACTAGTTTGGAGGGGGGTACGAACGCGTTCACAAATCCTAACCATTCGGCAAAGGGTTCGCATTGTTCCCATCACTTGTCGGCGAACCGAAATGTGTTAGTGTCAGTTTTTTATAGTTTTTCTTCATTTTGAGTGCTTCATGATATTTTTACAATGGAGTCGACAAAAGAAAAATGCATAGAACCTATGGAAAGCCAAACAAAAATTCTCTGCCCTTCTTTGTACATAAAAAAGTGTTTGCTGCAATTTTCTTGTTCTCACCGTTTTTTTTGCAATTAACAAATATTAAAAATAATTATGTACGCTGCTGCCCATACACTTTTTTCCCACAGAAAACAATTATAGGAACAGCACAAACGCTCCGTTTGCTGTTCGGTTCGTCGAAATCAAAAAGGCCGATCGTCGTTCTGTTTGCCGGGGTGACATTCCGTTCATAAAAACTAGCGATCGCTTTCAAGCAATGTCGCCTGGATTTTACATTAATATTTTGACAAGGAAAGATAGAAAATACGTAGGCGACACCTTATGGGTATCAGAAATTAGAACTATTTGTCGCTTCAAAACAACCAAATTTGGTGAACGGAATGTATATATCGACAAGATCGATTCAAGACTAGTCGCTAGTGTGAACAGAATGCCACCCCTGCGTCTGTTCGTTGTTCTGTTTGTTGTTCTCAATGTTCAGGTCTGTACGAAGTTTAAGCTTGTGCGTTATTCGAAGTCAACTTGGGCGTTTGTCAAAGTTAACATGTGCGTTGGTCAAAGTCAACATGTTCGTTGGTCTAAGTCAACATGTGCGTTGGTCTAAGTCAACTTGTGCGTTTGTCAAAGTCAACTTGTGCGTTTGTCAAAGTCAACTTGTGCGTTTGTCAAAGTCAGCTTGCGCAATGGTCGAGTATTCCCTCTATCTTATTTCTCTGAGTTGGATAGGATTCCGATAGAGATAAGGCGACGGTTCGGGCTTCGAAACCGTGACTTCAGGCTTTCGAACAACGTGTGTACCAGCTTACAAACGAGACAGATACTGTGTGACGCGGGACAGTCTGTGAGAAGGTCTCATAGCTAAAAACTATGAAAAATGGCTGTGTAAGATACAGAAATGCTGGTTCGCGATCAAAGAAAAAAAAATTGGTGAAATAAACCATATTTAATTGGGAATCTCTTATGATGTCATAGCGTGATGCTTAATATTCTCATTTAAATTCTGCAAAATATATCTAGATATTTCAGAAACAATCTAGTATTTTTTTAATTTCGGCTTTGTTTATGTTTTACTTCTAAAACAAACTGTTTTATGTATTTAACCGAAACGTGCAATGCTTGTAGTGTGATGCACTGGAAAAGATATTTTTATTATAATATTGAAGATATTCGAAAAGATATTGGGATAAGTTGAAATATCTAAAAACATAAATACCTCTATATTTTGTATATCCTAATGTATATTTTTCATGTGTACAATATTTTATTAAATGTGATTATTAAAGAATGTTGTCTTTCATTTTAAATAAGTACAAAAAAGGTAGGGGAAACATTATTATTTTCTTGTATAGGTATTCTAATTCCAATACTGAACAATCCAATAATTTCTTGGAGACATCCAAGAGCATGCTACGGAGTCAGCTCTGGTGCAACTGACTGAGGATAACCGAGGTGCCATAGACTATAGACCAATAGAGAACCAAGAAAATGTGCGTGTTTTTGGACATATGAGCTTTTGACAAAACTCCACATCAGGCTGTCAAAAGAGCATTTAATACTAGAGGTGTACACAGATGGTACACAGCACAACATCCATATGGATTTCGGAACTGAGATTGATATTTATTCCCACCTGCATACACCAGCTATTTGTACAGCTCAGAGTCTCTTTTGTCCCAAAAGGTATTCTCAAATTTACTTTGGCTGCTGTGACAATGTCATCGAAATATCCCAGGTCACTCAATACAAGAGTTCGTCTACCGTCATACTACGCACTTTATCGGGGATGCTACCTTTGTGAATCTCATCTGGTGGGGCAGACGGAGACGATTACTTTTCTCGTCTTTGCCTCTACTACTCTACTCTAGTGGTAAGCATAATGCTTTTTTGACAGCCTCATGTGGAGTTGAAGCTTTTAGTATAAAAACGCATATACGCCTGACCTACAACTCATGCACACTGCTTCACTGATCTTTTAATTTTTTATTTTGAACACTTAGAATTGTTATGTGAAAAATGTTTTAAAGTTATGACGATATAGCAAAATAATAAGCTTAGGGGTACGAAAAAAAGGAATTACTCGGTGATCTATCAAAAGGCAGAAATAGTGCGACGGCGATTATACAAATAAGTTTTACCAATTTGCAATGCATGTTCTATTGAAATTGAATAAAAAACTGAAAGTTCAATTTGAAATCTGAATATAAATAAAACCAGTGTGCAACATTTGGTCAATTATATGTGGTCAAGTAGATATCTGTGATCTGACTAATCCCCACAGGTTTTATCAGATGTGATCTGATGACGTTTCAAAATATAAACATTATCTAATACCTAACCTTACTTAAAACAAGACTGATAATTTTCAAGTATAGACATATGTTTAGTGATGTGTAACTTTGTCTACTGTAAAATATGTCACATAAATGTTTTTATAAAACAAGCTGTATCATTTTGGTTCTTGTGACCACATTACGATTTTCTCACAGTGCTGGAATTAGTAAAAGTAAATTAACACAAACAGTTCAGAGTGTAAACAATGTACAGCAGTATAAGAAATATTCCGAAAAAATTGGTTTATATTCACTAGACAATGATGTGGAAATTCTTACAGCAGATAATTTCAAAAATGAAGTTTATGGAAACGATAGAGCTTGGCTGATTGAATTCTATAATGCTTGGTGTGGTTTTTGTCAACGTTTTGCACCATCTTGGACAGAGTTTGCAACAGATATTGCTAGTTGGAAAGGTAACGGAAAATAACTTTTTAAATAATCAAAATACAGCAGATATATTTATTCAGAAAGGTGTGGATATCTCAAGTTTCTTAATTTCTCAAACCTTTAATTAGGTTGCTTATCTTCATTTACTAGACATATTTTACTGCATCTTTGTTATCACGTGTTTGCGAATCCCTATATATCCAATTTTGGCAAACATATCTAGGGGCGGCTTAGAAAGAGAAATCTTTGAATGTATTAACATTCCAAAAAATTTCTTATTTGGTTATAGGTATGTAGATGAGATAGCTTGTATTGCGAGTTGTATTGTTTGATAATTATTTCGAGCTATGAATAAAAAGATATTATTATTGCTTATTGAACCAAAAAGGAAATGCTTGAAATTCTCAAATGAATGCAAAAGGGAATATATGCTACAGCAGTACTCGATCATTGTAAGATATCACAGAAGACTTCCTGAACATATAATATTTACTGGCACATATTTACATACCTTTGCAAAAGTTGCTCCAAAGCAATTTCAAACAAGGATTGCTAGTGAGTTGAATTTTCTACGTGTGAACGTATATATTTAACACTAATTATAACAAAATATAAAGATACACTACATTTATCTAAGTAAATAACAAGGTAAATAATGAGATCACACATTTTAAACAATAAATTTAGGATACTTTATTGTGCACAAATTACCATAAAAATAAATAATGCATATTAATGGTAGTTAAATAATCTGGTAATTTAATATTTTTTCATAGTCTCGGTATTTATACAAATACCTACCTAGGTACTTTCTTCTGTATGTTCCTCATGGTATATTCATTATTCCTTCTGTCATTTTTTGGAAAATGAATATAAATAAATAAATATTCTCGGAATTGTACCATTTACTTGTTTTAGGTTTAGTTGGAGTAGGAGCAATTGACTGTGCCAATGAGCAAAATACTGGAATTTGTAGAGAATTTGAAATTATGGGTTATCCAACTCTCAAATATTTCCATGAGAAATATATAGAAGGGCCAACAAATTTGGGGGAAAAAGTTAGTGCCCAAGGACACGTTCAACAACATAGACAGACACTTTTGGATGTAATAATGGCGGAACAAAAATCTGGAAGAGGTAAAATGTATCCTAACTTACTTCCATTCCTTGGCAAAGAATTTGATGAATTGTTTAAAGAAGGATCTAACCAAGAATTTCTTATTGTGCAAGGACAGAATGATTACTTAGGACAAGAAGTAATTATGGACTTACACAAAATAAAAAAAGCCAGCATAAGATATGCTTTCTACAATAATACGGACTTGATGGATAAACTGAAAGTAAAAAATGGTCCTGTGTTAGTTGTTGTAGACAAAGATAAAACCTTTCAAATTCTTCAAGTTGATCCGAAAAGAGAACAATATAAACTTGCCATTCAAAAGTATCTAGGCTCAACTCTAACAATGTCGGCTAGTAAAGAACTTTATTTGGGTAAAGGAGAAGATAGAAATATCCCTGATGTGATTGACGTTCTGGAAACACGGGAAAGAAATAGATTAAAAGAAAAAATTTTAAGGATGGGTGATGTCGTATTTCAAATGGATCTAGAAACAGTTCTTAGATATTCTTTGAAGCATGAAGTAGCTGGTGTTAAAGAGATCACTAAAGAACATCTCCAAGCTCTCAAAAATTATTTACTGATTCTCTCTAAATATTTTCCCTTTGGAAGAAATGGACAACTTTTTCTACAAGATATGAAAGAATTTGTTTGGTATAAAACTGTAGTTAAAGGAGAGGACATAGGAAACTTTGTTAAACATGCTGAAAAGGAAAATCAATTAGTATTTTCCTCACCACAACATTGGCTAGCTTGTAAAGGTAGTTCGCCAAACTATAGAGGTTATCCATGTGGTTTATGGAAACTATTCCATTATTTAGTAGTCAATGCAGCAATAAACGAAGACATACAAGGTTCAAATCCTAAAGTCGTTTTAGAAGCAATGCATGGTTATATCAAGAACTTTTTTGGTTGTGCTGAGTGTAGTCAACATTTTCAAAATATGGCCAAACGGAGGAATATTTTCAATGTAACCTCCTGGGATGATTCTATACTTTGGTTATGGAGCGCTCATAATGAAGTAAACAAACGGTTATCAGGAGATGAAACAGAAGATCCGGAATATCCAAAACATCAATTTCCTTCGAAAGAAAGATGCCCCAGATGCTACAACGAAGATAATTCTTGGCATATTCCCGAGGTACTTAGTTACATCAAACACGTCTACTCTAGTATTAATGTCAGATATATCGGATCAGATACAAAAGTATTACACTTAATACTTGATAATAGCTCCAATATTGAAGGAAACAATGGTGTTTTTAAAACGTTAGATACAGCTTTATGTCTAATACTGTACCTAGCTTCGTTTATTTTACTTTTAATACTGATTTATATGTTTCTACGGAGGAGTTACAGAATTCACAGAAAGAAATCACATCATCATTTATTAGGTAAGGTTTGATTTAGAAACGTTATTTTTGAAATTAAATTGAGATTTTTATACATTAATTTTCGAGTTAGAAGATTAACTTTTAAACCGGGAGATTACTTCTTTACAAAGTAGATTTTAAAATTAACAGTAATCTGTTACATATCAAGGTTCATGCTTACTTGCCCGGTACGTCACGGATCGGCAGATTCAGCGACGGACGGGATTCCCAGCAAACGACATACTGTACAATACCGGAATACCGTCATCCCACGGCTGCCCTGCTTTTCTGTAGTGTTAGTTCAGGTTAATATTCTGAGATATTGAAAACATTTTCATTCACCTTGTTTGAAACCTTCGAGTCAATGGTGGAATTCTCCAAGCTCCTCACGCTTTTGATTAATAGGATGGACCCAAGCTTTATTTCTCTTTCCAGTTAATTCCTTCATTCAATAATAAAGTAGGCAAATGGCGGTTGTTATCACTACTGTGGATCATAGTATCTTTTCAATTTTAAATTTAAAACGATCCTCACAAAGATACATTTCAATGTTGGTACTATATATAACTGATAAATATATTTTTCTATGATCACTACCCAAAGTAGGCTTTTGCACACATAAATCTAACCGCAAAGTTGATGTTTTCCGCGAGCTGACATAATTTGACATTATTGGCGCTTTTAAGCAGAAAGTAACTTTGGCGCAACCCTATTTATTTATAGATAAAAGAGAGCTAGTAGTTATTTTAATATGAACTGTAGAATAACATATTTAAGTTGATTTTCTAATATGTTAAAGCACCCAACAGTATTTTCCGTAATAATTCAATGAGAAATAGGGAAATCTAAAAAATATTTGTCATTAATGTATTAAGTGTTGCCTACGTACATAGGTACACGAAACTGTTAAGTACAAACAATGGCAATTAATTTTATTTTGGTGTGATCGTAGAAAAAATCTGGTGTGTATTTATAGCAGAGAGTTCATTGGTAGTCTCGACAGATTGACGCGTCGCGCTGCAACTTTCTGTCTCGACTGCCAAAGTACTACTTTCGGCTCTTGTTACACAAATAGCTATTTTCAAACTTTCCAAGTTTTATCAGTTTGGATTTCCATATTTAAGTTGCATAGCATTCTACACTTTATAATTTGTATTTTTCTCCTTTGGGTTCCATCCATCAATGGTAGAAATTTCATATCTCTGTTTGGGAGTTAACACCCATTGATTCATCCGAAGGGACAGTACATAGTATATTTATATTTCTTCGGAATGAACAAAATGTCAAAAGTAACATTTATACTTCTCGATCAGTTTAAAATATAATTTGCATTTTGGTGAAATTGTTTTAATGCTATTTATTACTTTTTATATTGTTCTGTTCGGTTCTGTTCACTAAAAAATATAAATCTTCTTATTTTTTTTGTTCCTTTTGTGTAATGAATGAAGTAATATATTATTTAGGACCACTTAAATGTATGTAGGGCTAAGACGTCGGTAAGTAATTTACTTACCGACGTCTGAACGGTAAGTAAATCACTTACCTACTGACTTAGAAACCAGTAAACACAACCTACCGTCCTGACAACCGATGCTGTAATTAAACAAAAAAGATCGTTAGTGTGGAAAAGTTAATCTCTTAACTGTAAGTTGTTAATGTTTTTATTTTATAAAATCACACGGAATATTTCATAACTTCAGGGCAGATATTTAACATATACCATTGAAAACGTTAAATATTTTTCAAGTTATACAGATCTACTTACTTTTTTACCGACCATATAAACCTCAGGGTGTGTTAAACTGTGTAAAAAATGTCTCGCTTCACATCGAGTGGGGACAATGAATGAAGAGCGTCGAAATAGGAATATTTAATATTTCATTGCAGCTAGTGAACTGCAGTGTTTGTATTTCCATCTAACCGTTATGCGTGTATTCGTCTCGAAAATGTATATAGGTATGTATGTATTTTGGGAAGAAATTCACTGACACCTAAAAGATCTATTGTGCCTCCCTACTTCTAATTAGTTTCGGAGGAGAGTCTCGGAAACTAGTAGCTTCTTTAGTCCTTTTTCCCGGAGGAATTTTAGGATATTTGCAATTAGGTAAATGTTCCTCTTCTATTCAGTAATCTCCCAGGTGCTGTGCCCTAGAATTCTGAAGTGTTGTGCAGTTAGAGAGTATGTGGTTGGATGTATATAGGTGGAAATACTGTGATCTGGTCGGTGAAAAGTGACCAGTGATTGGTTTGTTATATTATGAACAAATCCAAAGATAACAATTTATTATATTTCTATGAACTTTTGATGCCTAATTTTATATTTGAAATATTATGAAGTTATGAAACATTTTAAAAGGATTATGGCTGTCTTGAATAACCAAAACTGAAACAATGTATTTATTCAATTTCCTAATATAAAACTATTGTTTTAATATTAACATAAAAACATCAAACACTTGAGTGTTTTAAATTGTATATTTATTCATTTTAATTAAACTAATATTTTTAACGGTAGGTAAACCTGTTTTATTAATTGTTGATTTTTATTGCAATCGTGGATGAAATAGTGTGAAGTACTATATTATTCTTTACCACTAAATATGATCTCATTTCCGTGATAAATATCAAAAAATTTGTTGAAAACCAGTGTTAGCGAAAATATTACATTAGCTTATTTATTTGTATGGTTAAAATTTGACTTTTTAGCATTTTAAACTTGACAAATATTTTTTTTTCTTATTCTTTTGGGAATCAAACCACAATAAGAAAAAAGAATAAGTAATGCCACAAGAAACTTACAGAAGATATTTTGACAAATATTATGTTAAAATTAGTTTTTATCGTTTGGTGTTTTTATGTTAATAGGGCTGTTAGCATTTATTTTACTTCTTTTTGTTATTAATTTATTTGTATACAATTTTTACTTAAAAATAGTTAAAATAATATTTAAGTATATCTGTCAATTCATATATTTGAAAATAGTGAAATTTATAGGTCGTTTTATACTAGATTAAGGCCATTGAAAAATTCCATATTATTGTGATGTCATAGTCATAAGTACTGACTGAAATTATATAATTTATTAAAAACAATTATTGTAATTGACATTATGTCACTTTAATATGTTATAATGTTGAATATAATGGTTTTTTTATTTTTAAACAAAGTCTCCAAAAAAAATATATTGAATCATTCCACTGTGCAGCTGTGTCACAACAGCCAATACCTTGACAATGATATTTTCTGGGACTATAATCGATTTGGTATGGCATCAACCAAAAATTTACAATTTGTATAATCCTGGCCTTGAGTCGCAAACACTTGTTCCGAGTTCCATTCAGTATACGACAGATGGAAAACAAATTGAAAAAAATATGAGTGACGGGTACTAAACGCAAATGCTGATTGGTGGAATTCATATACGTTCTAGGATGTATATGAAATCATATCCGTTCAGTTAACCGATATGGCCTACATTTCCATTCTGTAAACTGTGCAGAAAATGGATAATATACATATGGGTGTAGAAAAGTAGTATATTCTTCAACGAGTGCAGAATGATGGCTATTATTCACGCGGATGAAGTTTCCATAACGAGGGGGCGCAGCAAGTGAGTTTTGGAATCATCCAAGTGAATAATAGCCATTCTACACAAGTAAAAGACTATACTTTCTCCACGACTGAAAAGAAAAAACTTCCTCTGAGGATCGAACCTCGATCGTCCGCGCCATAGTCAACCACCACTAGGCTATAGAGCATATTTATAAAAAGGGTAAATATATAATACGTAACTCATATTTTTAATCGGAGCCCTTACATTTATAAATGAAATTAATTCCGGGAGGCGTACATATACTGATAATAATAGAATGTGATTGGCTAACGAGAGTGAATTCTTTTTATTATTCACTGGTAGTTTTATTGGCTGTTGGTGTGGAAAAAATAAACAATCAAGTGGATCAATAAATATATCTATATTGCATAAATAAAATCACATCATACATTATTCAGAAACATAAATAGAATGTACGTCCTAAAAAAATGTACCAGCAATAATGAAAATGTTAAATTAATTCATAACAGTCCAAGGTAAGTTGGGTACAAGGTGTGAAATGATAATAATTTTTTATAGGGTCCATACCAAAGAAGTATAATATGCAGGCTATACTAAAATTTAAAGGAATAATCAAGTACCCTTAGTTGATTTGCATTCAAATTGCTATACAAAACTAACTTTTGGAAATTTTGGATCAAACATTTGTGATCAATGTAAACATTCGATACATGCGGTGTTTGGGTGTCTTGGGATTGCTTTGTTTTTGAACGCGTCATGGTTTTAACACTTGACAACCTTGATAGTTGACTGACTTGGCGCGGATTTTTTGCTTAGGTTAAACAGTTTTACAAAAGCTGAATAAAAGGTCTAAAACTTTAGTGTCGTAATGCTTTATTTATAGACCAGTGCCGAAGCCTTAAAAAATAGTAAGAAGTGAAAAAAATAATAGTAGCATAAAACCCATTAGAAAAGGAGGGGAATATGATATAATTGAAGAAAAAAATAAATTACGGGCGATCCGAGTTCGGAAAATGGGAGGGGGTGAGTTTTTAAGGGTGAAAAATTGTTTATCTCGATTTCCGGCAAAACTACAAGCCCTTCGGAGAAAAGTTAAATGGCAGAGTTGTGAGTAATAAAAAGCTCTACAACTTTTGTATCCACAATTTTTACACATAACTTCAAAATTTATGTGAAAAATTCAAATAACCAAGTTTTTGGTTTTTTATTTTCATCTTTTTCAAAAAAAGTACTTTTCCCACGAAAATTCGTGAAAACTTACCTTATTATGGTCCTAAATGTTATTATGTTCCTAAATTATATCATATTTCCCTCCTCTTCTGATGGGTTTTATCCTACTATTAATGTTTCAAAAATTGTCGACCCTGGTCTATTAGTAAATAAAGAAACCACAAAACAGTGCACATTTATTGAAAAAACAGAAGCATTCACAGATTAAGATATTTTTTACGAAAATATTTAATTTTATTCGCAAAATATGTTGATTTTGTGAAGCAATTTGAAACCATTCAAGAGAATTTTGATTATTATAATTTCACAATAAACGATCTGAAATTTAGTACACGCCTTCAGATCTCATGAAAATACAATATTCTATGTTCAGAATTATTGCAAATCCAAAATTGCCACCACCACAAAGAATACATTTTTTTAACCCACTATATATGGATATCAAATGACTAGTAGAAAAAATCATTCATGTTTTTTGTTGCAAATATCTAATATTTTAATAACAACTCTTCTTTGATACCGACCCATACCGAATCACAAAAATTTATAGCTGATTTTATGAGTACTTCAATGTCTTTTAGAATCCATATAAAAATTTATCCGTCCAATGAGGCTTGAAATTTCCGACAGTTTTCTACAACAGTCGCAGCTAGATCTTTTACTCGCGCTGGCACTATTTGATGGTAAATTAATTCTTGAAGTAAACGTAAACCACCTTCTCTTTCCACCAAAGTGCAATATTTGTCGGCTGAAATCAAAAACAAATTTCAATAGATTTTCATTGATGACATTAATTTAACAGAATATAGTTAGTTACGTATAATTCACGCTACAGTAAACCCTGTATAATTGAATTGTATTCATTGGGCATCTAAAAGCTTTATACTTGTTAGGTGTAAACACAAATTATTAAATACATAAATTCGATATACTTACGGTAGACTTTTGTTAGATTTGCTAAAGCCCACACCGCCCAATGTTGACACTCTGGAGTGTGATATACCTGTACAAGATATAATATTGGTTCGAATGACCTATAATTTATATTTCTTAGCGAATTGATATCCCATCGTTCAATCGCCGACGCCATTTTATTCAAAACATAATTTCTAGAAGGCTCCAAAACTAACCAAACGTCTGGACCGTCTGAAGCAATGTGAGAGATAACACCCGCTGCATTGTAACTAACTTCTATGCCGTCACTTTGTGAATCCAATAATCTCGCAAATACTGATAAGTACTCCGAAGTTACGAGGTAGTGTCTAAGTTCGCGAACTTCTGCAACATTGCCCAATAAGCCCATCATGTTACGGAGAAGCTCCTCTCTGTCAGGGAATCTCTGAAACAGGACAATATAATATAAGTTCGAAAATTTCAAATATACTCTTTTCACTACTAGCCTCTAGTAGGCTAGCTCCACAAACACAGAGGTATTCAAAGCACACGAGATGCTACTGAGAAACTACCATTTCATTTATTTGAAAATAAGTTATGTCTTATCGCTCTGGGATCTTACACTATAACTTTATTGACTTTTGTTGAGGTAAAAGAGTTTATCATTAATCTCAATCTTTTTGACAGAATGTGAGGTTAACTGTTGAAAATACAAAATGAAAAAAGCTGTTTTCTCACTTATTTAATGATCATAGCAATTTTCACAAAACAATAATTTTTATTATCAAATCGAAACAAAAATTATTGGATAAATGTGTTATCGGTTGCCTTCATTGTGCACAGCTGTCAAATCATGTGAAATGGGAGTGAATGTTCAAAAGAAAATGTTGAAGTAAATATTTGATTTTTATTAGTTTAAAAAACTAATATTTAAAATGATAAAATGCCAGTAGTGGCTATACTCGTATGAGTCACGGTAGAAAAGTGTATTAATTTGTCTCGACAATAATACCTCACTTTTCTATCTTGGCGCATAATTTCTAGTAGTATTTCAGTACTCATTTGAGCCAAATTGAGCAATACTTACTTCTAGACATTGCAAGAAATGCTGCATTCCTTTTTGTTCTAAAAATTTTTTACAATTTAACGGTGTTTCGTCTGTAACGTTCCACATTGTAGACCACGCTACTTCTAGAACATCATCACATATACCTCGATCAAGTCTATCTTTAATTAACCAAATCATTCTCTGAAATTGAACATAGTCATTCAACAAATTGAAGGAAAACGGGATGACTATCTGATACTAGTAACAGATAAATAATATTGAAGTTATAATAACTAATAGTTGAAAATTACTTAATGTTGAATAAGAAAAAATGGAGATGTTTAATTTAAATTTGAATGACCATCAAGACATGTCTGCGAGGAAGATGGAGAGGGACAAGGTGGGGGAGGTTAAGAAACGAATTTGTTGATACAGGGTGTTTCATTGGGAAAGGGCCTAACTTAATTTAAGATGTTGCAAAGTAAGACTATATTTTTGTTAAAACAAAGCCCAATCAAATTTGAACTAGGTAAAAAGTTTTACAAAAATTGAGGAAATTTAATTTTATGGTTATTATTGCATCAATATCTTAAAAAAAAATTTTCAAAATAAGGTAAGCAGAAAAATGTATTTTTATAATTATGGTTAACTTTGGTTGACAGTTTTTTTTAGATTATGTTAGTATAATCAAATGGATTGATATCAATTAAACAAATACTTACATTGATTGCTCCCAATTCACCCAGTTTTACTTTCTGCTGTCCATCTACTTGACAAGCTAAGGAGTTAAGTAAATAAATTCCTATCCTTTGTACAAAACTCTCTTGTGCCATCCCATATACTGAATACAGAAGTATATTCACAAGTCTTTCATAATCAAATAGCTAAAAAGATATTTATTTATTGCCAAATCTAATTGACTTATAGTTCAAAAGTGAAATCAGGTTGGGTTGCTTGTCCCCCCTTTGGCAAATGCTATGTTGCAAAATTAATTATGGCTCACAATAATTTAGGTAACAGTAACAGTAGTGAATGCGAACTAAAATGTCAAAAGCAAACCTCATTCATTTTTTGAGTTTCTTAGTTATATTTAAGAGTCTAGACTTGAAAAGAAGTTATTTTTTCCATAACTAAATTACATCTTAATGATCCCATTTGATAGTATTCATAGCCTTTCTCTTACCACATCGGTTGGTATCCTGAACTGACACAAAGTAAGGCACCCATTTCTCATCATTGTATCATCATTTTTGTGGACGCTCATACCATTTAGCAAAGTTGTAATTATTTTTCTTTTTACTCTTACATCATCATGTAATCCAGTTCCTGGTCCTTTTACTATATAAAATAAAGTTGCACTAAAACATTGTAATAATATAAATAAAGGTGATGATTATATAAGGATATCTACAAGGATACCATACAAAACAACCAATTTAACGACGTACCAGTTTTTACAATATAAAGCAGCAACGAGTGCGTTGAACTTGGTAAGGTACTTTTTCCCGCTGCCTTTCCCTGATTTAGCATGTTGAGATCTGTTCTAGGGTACAACTATCCAAACATTTTGACATCAGCTACTTCCGAGAGGGCATGAGATTTTTAATATAATTTGTCAAAGTGTTTTCAATTGAAAGACTATTCCCCACATCAACTATTGGTATTAGATTATAAGATTAAGGACGTTGTTAAAGACAGTCTCGGAAATACACTATTACCATTGACTAACTATTACATAATTTCACTAAATTTTAAGAAACTTTGTGACTTAAGCAACGTAAATAATATGATGGCCGGACTATTAGTAAAGCATCAAACCAGAAGCTATAAGTTAACATTTTGTACCTTAATATGTGTGTTCACCATTTGATTAAGAAACTTTTCTATTTGTATTAACACTAATGAACTTAAAGTAACCTATTTTCCACTATATCATGACTTACCTGCCAGATATTTGAATATGCCTTTCATGCAAATGCCTACTCATCGCTTCTAACACAATATTCAGTGCTTGTCCAAGATATTCAATGTTTTCTAGTCGAAATAAATGAAAAAGTTCATTCATAACTTTCTGTAACATATCTGTTCTATCTATGTATGCTAGGGCAGCAACTAATATCTGTTCTTCATTGGCATTACCACCAATCTGAAATTAGGTGAAGAATATAAAATACAGACATTGCTCTGTACACCAAACAAGACTATCAAATTATTTGGAAAACTACATATCAAATTGTAGTGAATAGCATTTGAAAATAATTATTCAATAAATATAGGTGAAAAGTTTAAATTTTATACCTACTTCATCAGTAGCTTGTATGAACATATTATATACAATAACTTGATTTAACAAATTGTCTCTGGCCATTCTGGTATGGATGGCAATGAAAAGACAGACTCTTTTGTAAGTAAGGGTGTTATATGTAATTTTGAAAAACCAGAACCTGCTATTGGCAACCCATAAAAATTTTCCAAACACATACTAAAAATCTGACAGCAAGAATAAGTTTGGACTTCTGGCATCATTTACCAAAATTGGTTCACTTAAATGCATTTATACAAACTTTGAAGAATATCTCCAAACCAGTGTTAGACTATAGCAGGCATGACAGAAATTTTACAACAGACCACTACAATCTGAATCATCATATGGTGAGGCTGTTGGAAGATCTGATGTGTTGTCTTTATTTAGAAGTTGCAGTGGAGAACCTACTCACCATAAAGCTAACCTTAATTGGGTTGATAATTTACATGATTGATCTGGAATATGAAAAAAATACTAACCAGTTTAGCAGGTATGTCATGTCTCAAACAGGCATCATGGGAAGTCTCATACAGGCCTAGATACTGGAATGGATTATTAGCTCTTGAACTTAAGCCAGGTATATCACAAACACTACCATTAATAGTTTCAGCTACACCTCTTCCTGCTAGATTTGTACCCGAAATATCCAGAGATGTCAATTTAGGTAAGCACTCTACTATAGTCTTCAGGATTTGATTTCCTTTTTTATATTTTCCTTGATCATCTCTAGACTGGGATATATCTAAATGCCTTAGATTGGTTAATTTGCAAATTGCGGATATTTTAGATTCAATTGCATCTACATTATATAATATTAGAGAGTTTAAGTTTACAAGATGATGTGTATATAAAAAATTACCTAATGAACTACAATTTGACAGATCTAAATGAGTCAGTGTAGATAGAGGGTATAATAAAATCATGTAAAAATCAGACTGTAATAAATTTAAACCTTTGAGGGTTAATCTTCTAATATTTGGTGCTAAAAAAATGTATTGTTTTTGATAGAATTCTTGATCTAGAGGAGATTTGCCAAAAAGTCGAACTGGAAAAATATCTGTATCTTCACCTATACTTAAAGATAACAAATTAGAACTGTGATTACTAATATGTTGAATACAATTTGATGTTAAATTTTGACAAAGTGATAAGTCTAATTCAACCAAGTTATGATTTAGAAGCATTTCTAAGTCCTGATCTTGTATTTCAGTTTGCCGTAATCTAACCCTTTTCAATCTAGTGCAGTCTGTATTTCTAAAAAGATTGATAAAACTTGAATCGACTGGAGTTAAACTATTATTCCGAACATTTAACAAACGTTCACAAATTTCCACTGGTAAAGACAAACCATCCATCAGTTGTAAGTTTTCTGATGAAGTACTAGAGCAGCATATTGTTTCAGGGTGTTTATTAATATAATGAAAACATATATCTAGTAGAGTTTCTGGTGTTGTTGTGTTACAAAATGAACATATTTCATTTGGTAATACAGCAGAATGACGACATTTGTTTTGAAGCATCTAAAAAAATTTTCAATGTATTAGACGAGCCTTTTAGGGTTTAATATCATGTTGCAGACCTTATATTAAATTTCAATTACATTATTTTACATTCCTAATCTCCAAATTGAAAAAATAATTAAAGGAATTATGCCCTTTTATATAATTTTCCCATATGCACAGCTACTATTTTTGTTATTAAGTTTTGACATTTCTAAACAGACGTTTCTTAAAGTCAGAAATTTTCATTTAACAGTGCAGCCAATAGCTTTCCAAAAATGTTGACAGTGGCGTAGATAAGAAAACACTAACCAATCAATGATCAGCATTTACTTTTCTCACAAATTTACATAATCTGGACATATCTATCTTATTATAAGTAGAGTAGGTATTTCGTATTTCTTTGGATTGGACTCTAAATTATTTAATAATTGTCACATTATAGAATTTACTCTTCTTTATACATGAAAATATGTACACATTCACAAGTTCATTTCGCCCAAGTAGATTTGTAATACATGACTGAGCTTTGTGGAGCTCATGAGTCATGACTGAGCTCCAACCTCGTTGCTGAGCTCTAAAATTTTATAATTTACGTATCTGTGGTCTTGCTTGTCAAGTAAAACAAGACGTCAAAAGTTTTTGTCTATGGTTCTAACTTTTAACCTAATTTATGATATCAACGCAAAACAGTTGTCGCATCAACTCATAAAATATGAGAACTTAATTTCTAAAAATTAAAATACTTTATAAATATTGAAGCAAAATGGTTTTAGCGGACTTGGGTCGTAAGATTACGACTGCCTTGCAGTCCCTAAGCAAGGCAACGATAATTAATGAAGAGGTATGTTGGACCAGATGGCAACCATATTATTTATAACAATCATGTATTTTTCTTATTTTAGGTTCTAAATGGAATGCTTAATGACATTTGTCGAGCTTTGATAGAGGCTGATGTTAATATAAAACTAGTCAAATCTCTAAGAGAAAATGTTAAATCTGTTATTGACTTTGACGAAATGGCTGGGGGTCTCAATAAGAGACGAATGATCCAAAGTGCAGTATTTAAAGAACTTGTTAAAGTAATTATCTAAACACACTTGGCTATATTTTTAATTTTAAAATTCAATAGTTTTCCTTATGTTAATAATCTAAAATAATTAAGACTACAGTGTTTGATGGGAAATTGTCAAAACTTTCAGTTAATATGATCAGATACTTCAAACAGTGGCCAATCTTAATACAGATGTTTGGTTAAAGTGTTACCTATGATATGTCTATTACATACTAAAGTTGGTTCATTCTCAAAGAAACTGTAGGAAAATTAAATCACGTGAATGTTTAATGGCTTGCAAGAGGATAAAGTATCCTTCTTATATTTAAATGCAATTCGTCTAGTATTTAGCCTACTTAGAATAGATCACACCTGATCTTTGTTTACATGCAGTTTTTCTTGGGATTGACCAGACTATCCTAGTATGAAACTAGGCTGTCAACAAAATTGATTAATACTTTGGAAAGAACAGATTTTCAGGATTATTTATTTATTTTGTCTAGGAATTTATCTATTTTTACTACAACTAAGGAAATAGTGAGGAAATATCTTAAGATCATATTTATTAGCTTGTAGATCCTGGAGTTAAACCTTATCAACCAATTAAAGGTAAACCAAATGTGATCATGTTTGTTGGTTTGCAAGGATCTGGTAAAACAACAACCTGTACAAAATTAGCTTATCATTACCAGAAAAAAAATTGGAAGTCATGTCTTGTATGTGCTGATACTTTCAGAGCTGGTGCCTATGATCAAGTGAAACAAAATTGTACAAAAGCAAGAATTCCCTTTTATGGAAGGTAATATTTTTGTATATTAATTTATAATCAACAACTTGTTGACATACAACAGAAGCTTCTTCTTTATTACCTAACATTAGGAACAAACGAGATCATAAAAGACAAGCACCATCCCCCATAATAAGAACAATGGATTCTTGAACCATCTTTCTATAGTGCACAATATATCTTTTAGCGCTTAGTGAATGTCACCCCAATATACAAACATACATACTATCTCTCTGTTAATTGGTTAGGCTAATGGAACTGCAAGGATCCTCAGTCAATATCACAACCTCACACACACACATCTCTCTGTTAATATTTATCATGTAAAATCTCTCAAGTATATATTTTCAAAAAATAATTTGTTTGACTGATAATAAGATTGACAGATGGCAGTTAAATCAGAATAGATTAAAAATTGATCAACATTTCTACACACTACAAGAGTTGGTGCATTTATAGGCCAGTCTGTCATTATTTCATATATACACATATATTATCATTTTCCTATTTTTTGCCATGTTTATATTTTCGTTATATTTGTTCGCTCAAATTGTCAGATATATCTAATTGTTTAAGACCTAGTTAAGTATATCATTGTGTTTACATCTATTTTATTCATTCTCTTTTTCAGTTACACTGAAATAGATCCAGTAGTTATAGCTCAAGATGGTGTGGATATGTTTAAAAAAGAAGGATTTGAAATTATAATTGTTGATACTAGTGGAAGGCACAAACAAGAAGAATCGCTTTTTGAAGAAATGTTGGCAGTATCAAATGCAGTGGTAAGAAAGACATGCTGTAATGTATAAATCTAGTCATAACTGACATAAATTTGTCATTTTTTATGTCATTGACATTAGAATTTATGTTGCATTTGTTTTTTTTATGAAATTAAATGTCACTACTTTATGTCATGTGTAACTATCCTTAATACAGAACCAATCTGTCAACTCATGGTAACCAAGTGACTCTTTTGACCTGGGTTACTAAAATATTTTTTAATCACATGTATTATTTTAAGAACCCCGACAATATTATATTCGTTATGGACGCCACTATTGGTCAAGCTTGTGAATCGCAGGCTAAAGCTTTTAAAGATAAAGTTGATGTAGGTTCAGTAATCATCACAAAATTGGATGGACATGCAAAAGGAGGTGGTGCTCTTAGTGCGTAAGTATATAATTGTAATCCATTTTATTTATCAACATTTGATCCAACACGTATTATTTTAAATTTTTTTTTTTGTTTTGTCATGATACAGACTAATCATTTGTGACTCTCTTTTAGTGTTGCAGCTACCAGCAGTCCTATTATATTCATTGGTACAGGAGAGCATATAGATGACTTAGAATCATTTAAAACAAAGCCATTTATTAGTAAATTATTGGGAATGGGTGACATTGAAGGTTTAATCGACAAAGTAAATGAATTAAAGTTGGAAGATAATGAAGAATTATTGGAAAAAATTAAGCATGGACAATTTACACTGAGAGATATGTACGAACAGTTTCAAAATATAATGAAAATGGGACCTTTTTCACAAATCATGGTAAATAATATAAATCTCATGTTGCATTCGTTCTTCACTTTTCAGGCTGAATAATAAAAATTATTTTGATTTACATGGCAAACATAATAGATGATTGTATTTGTGGAAAAGCTGAGACAAGCTCTCTGTTTTATCCGAGGTTTTATCCAGATGCATATGCATGGCTTTAAAATTAAATAACAATTGAGCTAATTTTCCCTTTTTGTACAATTTGTCACCGTTTTTCTCTAATAATTTGATATCACACTAAGATAACTAAGAATAGTGGTGAAAATAAAAAGAAAATTTGAATATTTTATTTGTTTCAACTTATATGAAAAATCTCCTAATCTCAACCGGTGTATTTTTTATTGATATACTGTTTCAATGATTTAGGGCATGATACCTGGATTCAGCCAAGATTTTATGTCAAAAGGAAGTGAACAAGAGTCTATGGCTAGATTAAAAAGATTAATGACGATGATGGACAGTATGAATGATTATGAATTAGACAACAAAGACGGAGCAAAATTATTTACAAAACAGCCTGGAAGGGCTATCAGAGTAGCACAAGGCTCTGGTGTTACAGGTAGGAAATATATAATATTTTATGTTTAAATATGTCACATAGAAATTGCATTTATGATACTGTGAAAGACCGAAATCTGGTGAATGTCGAGATACACCGGTGAATGTCAACATTTTCAACGTTGCTTGACGTATGTCCGAAATATTGTTGAAATTTTATTATTTCTAACATACACCGGCGATTGTCGTCATTCAGGATGCACTCATGGTCTTTGTTAAAAAGGATTTTGTTGAACTCAAAACAAACAGTAGAACATAAAAATATAAAATGAAATATAAAAAATAAGAACAATATCTTATTTATTGCAACAACTTAAACTACCGTGGCACTTCGAATTGCACAAAAGTTTCTTGCTTTTACAGCTGCATTTAGTCGTGGAACACTTCCTTTTGTAGTTACAACGTGTATAGCCTTGCCCTCCACTTTTTGAATTAGCAGAAGCTGTTACTCTTAGCGACATTTCTTTTGTTGAAACTTCGTCCATGGAAATTAACTTTTCTTTACAAATTACGAACTGATTACTGGTGAAAAGCTGCTTCAAGGTACCATTTATGTTAGCTAATATATAAAAGTCTGAATCATCTATTCCAACAACAACCGCCAACACATTTCGAGGGTCTGTACGACCACAGTCGACATCAGGGACTTGAATTCTTACGGTATCACCAATTTGGGCAGGAGGAAACTTTTTTTTGAGGTTCTCAACATTTTTGTCGCTTGAAGTAGAAGATCCTCTTCTGCAGCTACTCTTTTTAAAGAAATTAGCTCGTGTTGTTCAGTCAGTGCTTGAGATGAAGACGTGTCAGGTTGCGGGTCAGCTCCAATGGTATTTCCATTATCCATGTCTGTTTCAACATAGGCTTCTAGCTGTTCTTCGGTCTCAATGTTTGAAATTTGCCCGCGAGGGAGTGATGACGATGCTATACCCCTTTTTGGTTTAATGCCAAACAGGGCTTCATAAGGACTCTGGCGTATTCCTTCGAGATAAGTTGTGTTTTTGGCGATTTGTTAGATATTCGTGGTTAAGCATTCAAACGTATTTCATTCGAAATCTATTAAGTAAATAAGTCTGCAGCGTCCGAGATTCACCAGACCTCATTTGTGTTTATCGACATATACCGGTGAAAGTCCGAATGTATAATAGAATTAAGAAATGTTCGGACTTTCACCAAGGCATTTGACATTTGTCGACATCCACCTGCGAATGTTAACATTCACTACTTTCGGTCTTTCACGGTAACATATACATTGTTTCTTGTTCTTACAATTACTATAAATTTATATATTCTAAAACTAGTGGACCTGCTTGAACATTGGCAGTAGATGATTTACCTAATATTTAGGAGCTCAGAATCCAGTAGAATTATTTATCTAGTTTTTTATTTTCATTGGTCAAACATAAACAATTACAGTTTATTAACTTTCAGAGAGGGAAGTCAAAGACTTGATAACTCAATACACAAAATTCGCCGGTGTAGTAAAGAAAATGGGCGGTATAAAAGGACTCTTCAAAGGCGGCGATATGGCTAAAAATGTTAACCACAATCAAATGGCAAAACTTAACCAACAAATGGCAAAAATGATGGACCCGAAGGTACTTCAACAAATGGGTGGTATGGCAGGATTACAGAATATGATGAGGCAGCTTCAAGCTGGTGCAGCTGGAGGCTTAGGTGGTCTAGGTAATCTTATGGGTGGATTTGGGGGTAAATGATAATAATAATTATTCTTTTTATTTTACTTTTTGCTTGTGCTTACAGTAATTCTTTCAAAATTTTCAGTTATATTCTGTATAAATAGTTAATTGGTTTATTTGATTAGTAAATAATAAATACTGTTTTTCCTTCCTATTTTTTCAATTTATATTATAAATCTTTGAAAAACAGAACTTTCTGTTGCTTTCAATAATAAATAAATGACAAGCATAAGTTTTTGATCAGTTTCTATCGATTTCCAAGTACATTTAAAAAATATATATTTTGGAAATAGTTAAAATTCATAAAAATACCATATTTCCTTTTGTGTCATTGATTTGTTATAAACGGGCTAATAAACAATATTTTATTTATTTTGATAGAATTATTGTATAGGACCTTACATAAACATGTAAAAAATTTGAAAAATTAATATATTCGTTGCAAGTTTTTTTAATAAAAAAAATATACACATTACAAAGTTACGATTCATTTTCGGAACCGAAGTATTTTTTTGTTACGTTTTTAAATGTAAAAATTTTTTATAACGATGTAAGTTTTCTGATTGATTTCTACAAATATATGATTTTCTAAGAGCGTTGTATGATTTTGAGTTACAATTTTGAAAGAAAACGTTAGATATATTCACTCTCCCTTAATTTTAAATAAATATAAACATTTTTAATATTCAGTTGATGAATGACTCTTTTTGTCATTTATTTAGAAAATAGACCTTGCACCATTTTATAGGTAATCCTGGCTCTCGTACGATTTTCGATTTTTTTTTATATGTTGTAGTCTTAATGATAACTAAGAGATCGTGATGGGTTAATACTGTGTAGGCCCTCCGGTTTGGCGGTGGTGGCGTCTTGTAGTTGCGTCCTAAGCATAACATTTTGCCTTCTAACACTATAAATCTCGCAATAATAACAAATGTCTTGTATGTCGGGGGCTCATGAGGAGGTCTGCCACACTTCTGTGCCATCAGAATCACAATTTCTCCAGAGAGTGCTCCACAATGGTCAATTTGTTAGGCCAGTATTTTAACAGCAAGCGGAAGAAATGAAACCGAACAAAATCATCAACAATCACGTTATTTAGGTTAGTTGGATCCATCTAACTCCCAAAGTCCTCACGAGTGGGCCCCAAAAGACTTTTTAACATTTTCTTGATCCCACGCAACCATCTCTAGTAGTAGATACTTCATAAAAAATACGGTAGTTCGGATAAATATTTGTCAAAAGAGCCATTACCCGTGACAGACGTCAGTCGCAACAAGCCTGACATTCGCATTCACGATATTAAGTATATTTGTGGCTCTGAGTGTGCACCAGAGCGCTACCTGAAATGGAAAATTGCTTCGTTTGCAATATAAACTGCTTTGTCGGTAGGCTAGTTCTTGATGAGAATATGGTTGTGGACTTTCGTATACGGAGGGGAGAGCTGATGTTCAATAAATGGAAATGATTCAGTGGCTTTTTGTTTCAATTAACAGCTGTCTGCTTGTTATTGTCGAAGCGAATACTATAGACTCCACAAAATACCCATACATATTAGGTAATTGAAGATCAGACAATCGAAAGTAGATCTACGTGGGATATACACAACTGAAGATGCAAGTAGGTCGTTCCGCTTATGTCAAAGGAAAAAATAATAAAAATACGCAGCGTCAGGACATAGAAGACAACAAGAAAATGTCTGACAATTTCCGACTGACGTCTGTTACGGGTGATGGATCTTTTGACAAATATCTATCCGACTTTGGGAGTTAGATGGATCAAACTAACCTTCATAACGTGATTGTTGATGATTTTATTCGGTCAGTGGCGTGTTTAGAATCTTGCTTTGGGGAGGGCCGAGGCAAAAATAAAAAAATTAGTTGTGGTACTGATTGACCAAAATAATTAAACGAAACAACACCAGAACAACCATTCTTTTTTATTTTGGCTGAGCAATGAACAGAAATGGAAAATAGCATATTTATTTTTTCATTATTATTTCAACCTGACTTTGATGCTCATTCGTCTGGGTTTACTTGTGGCGAACCTATTTATCACATTTCCAATATTCAAATCAGCTTCCTTGTGAATATTAGGTAAAGTTAGATCATTCAAACGGTCTTCCGCCATGGTTGACCTCAAATGGGTTTTCAGACGCTTTATGGTTGAAAAACTCCTTCCGCTGTTGCCGTTGATACAGGTAGAGTCGCAAATATCTGCAGTAAAATCTTTATTGCAGGGAGCAAACTCGCCCCAAAACAAAGTGCTTCGATCGCTGTAGAGGGCAGATCCGGTTTATCTTCCCAATCTTTTCTGCCACATTATTATTTCAGCTCTTAGTTCTTGTTTTGATATATTAATGTCTGCTTCATACACTAAACAAGCCTTGACAATTGTTTCTGTGGTGTAAATTTTATAATTTTTTGGGATGAGGCCTTCGATAGGTAATATTTCAGCTAATCTGGGGGGGGGGTCCGGTCGTTGGTCTATATTTTGTTTTAGTTACTTGAGAAAAATAAAGAGGTGGTATAATGATAAAGACTGTTGGAGTCCAAAAAAAATATATATATTACAGAACAGTATAGTCTCTACAATAATTTCATTTTTTAAAGCATAATTCTTTAATATTTCATATATATTAAAATTTATATAATAAAACTTTCACACCTATGTACTATGACGGAAACGTTAGTACCCCTTGAATTTAATAAATTGTAAGCACCTATGTATCATTAATATATAGGATACTAAAAAGAATTATTTACCTAAAATTATTTGAAGTAAAAACCGTAATCTAGGAGCTATGTAAAATGTAACCGCTAAAAATTACTCGCTTCGGATTGGAATAAATTCTATTTAAGCTGAACACGTAACGCAGGGTTTATCACAAAGTAAAATTCAACAAATACCGGTTATTTTAATTTTTTAATATACATTTTGATTATTAAATTTTTGAAATTACTTAAACTAAGTGATAATCTCTGGATTCTGTTAATAAATAGATATTCAAGTGTTTTAAAATAGTAAAATATACAATATAATATCTAAATTACTCTTAATTAATTAACTTGCTTTACAATAAACATTTAAAAATCTCACAACTTTGAAAATTGGTCATATAAAAATTTTAGAATCCAAAATTTGAGAAAAAAAATATAGTCGAAACAGTTTATTGAAAACAGAAATTCAACGTCATATCTCCGGTAAAATAATTTTAGAACGTGCATGTGTATTATATCTTTGTTCTAAATTGCTGTTAAAAAGAAATCAGTCGTAAATGTCGCTATATTTGGGAAAATACTTCAATACCCACATTGTCCATGATAGAAATAGGACCGAAGTCAATTTACCAGTACCACAAAAGCAACGTATTTATTGAAAGGTAATTTTAATGGTAATATGTCATATTCAGATTGTTACCAATGGTATTCAGAATAATAGAAAAACCTGGCACCTTGAGATTGTTGGTTATAGCCTGAAGCCACGTGAAGTTTGCCAAATGGCTTGGGCAGAAATCAAAATCGCCTCGTAACGACCATTTCATGCCGACAGCCATTTTATTATAGATATTTGAGGAAACGAGGTCACAGTTTTTAGTGACCATGCAGTCAGTAAGTTACTTGCTATCAACTATCAAAAAAGGTAGATTGATGTTGGTCACATCATTGCATCTTAAATAAACCATATGGAGTACATTGATACAAAGTGTTGGGTAATCTGGTATTCCGTCAACATAACGGATGTATTTAGTTACTTATATTTGTTTTATAACTATAAATATATGTACGACTAAGCGAGCATGATCTTCACCATCGGAGTATACAGCATTGACGTTTGTGAACTCTAAGAACGCTCTTAACCAGTTAAATATCACGTAGATTTTCAATGAAAACTGTTGCTGCGTTATTTTTCATATCCATATTGCTTTGAGAAGAACCGTCAAGAAAGGAATAATAGAATACCACAATCGTAACCAGAGTGGTCTTATGCTATTACAGTTTTTATTCATAACTAGAATATTAGTGTATCAGTATCAGCAAAAAAGTTTAGTTTATGTGGTCTGATACATTAAAATTGTAATAATCAAGTAGAAAATTAAACCCGCGTCAATAATATGCCCAACACTGTACCTCCATGTATAACCTCCATGTATAAGAATCTTAATAGATTTCTATTTTACACATGCACTTGCTTAACATCTTGGAATATTTCATCGACATTTTTTCGCGGTTTTTTTGAAAGTTTAAGTAACAATTATATTGTCGCGATAACAAATATGCTGAAAAAGATTAATGCGGATTTCGCTCTGCCTCCATGAATTGATCCAAAGTAGTTTGCATCGAATGTCTCAAGTCAGTTTCATTGTGAGTTAGTGGTGATGTGATGATTTGTGTAGCTGTTTTGACGGTTCTTGTAATTCTGGAAATAAAGGTAAGTACTGATTAGTTTTATTATTATTGAGAGACCATTAAAGACGTTACTTCTTAATATTCCTTATTTGAAATGAAATATAAATATACCTACTAGTTTACAGTTCATAATTGGAGCTGGCTTCATAAAATGTTTAAATGTAAGCAGTCTATCATTGCTAAATGCCATATTATTAATAAAATTGAAGATTGATAGTTTCAACAAATTAGAGGTAATTTCAAATATTTCATATATTCACGTGATATTTTATGCGAGTATGTTTGACTTAAGAATATCTCAACTTTTATATCGTAGGATCCTTTAAATTCGCAGAGAAATAAATTAAGACAAAATAATTCAACTATTGAGGAGTAAATGGAATGTAGAATGATATATCAATCAAAATATCATTTTAATAGCAAAATTTTTGGTACATCAGGCATCATTACATTGGTACCCTGAAAAGGCAACTTGTTTTGGATTTTAGAGCCTGTTATAAACAAAAAGTGATACCCTGAAATGAAAGTACATTACATGAAACTATTCTAGTTTTGTTTTGTCGAATATCTATTACTATTCTAAAACTAAGAAGCATCTAATTATTTAAACTTACTTTGCACCTGTAACAGGATCAACTACCTCTTGTGTGACGACAGTAAACTGCGGTTCTTGTTGATAGAAGTCTTCTACAATATAGTTAGGTTTAAGTTCTAAATATCTAACTATATTTCTATAGAATCACTAACTATATACATTCATATTGGATTGTTGATTAATAGAAAAATAATATTTCAAGTTCAAGAATATCGTTAATATTTGTTGAAATGTGTTATGAAATTAATAGGAAGTTAATGAGCTTTGCAACAATCCAACACGTTTCTTAATCTATTGAAATATGTTTGGTTTAGAGACGAGTTGATCTCAAGTCATATAATGATGTAAATGTATTGGAAAACTCGAGATGATACAAGTGATTTTAATTTTGTTAGTTGAATTTAATCTTTTTTAAATAGAATTGCTAACATCCACTTTATTTTCTGTTAATCTAGTAGAAGCATCTAATGATGTATAAAAACCAAA
>CAJUYI010000541.1:11401-43917 GCA_910591695.1 Galerucella pusilla | reverse complement strand
TAGTTAAGTTTTGTTACAAAAACCTGCATTTATTGATATATCTTGGTTCACTTACTAGAATGATTCAGTAATTGAGGTCAACAACATTAAAATATTTAAAAAGAAGTGAAAAAAAACATGTTAGTATAAACTAAGGTATAATAGAATTTTTTATTGAGTACGGATACGAATGTGTAAGAAAGTCTGTACGAAAAGAACAAACACAAAATTGAACACATAAAGAGGTAAGCGATATAGGAACTAAAAGCCTATTCAAAGTAGTTAGAAAGCGTTAATAGAACTAAAACTATTCTTTGCATACAGATCTGTGTGACAGGTGCAAGCATATCAGTCAGTTGTGTACTTGTAAATTCATGCCTCATTTTAATATTATCTATTAAATATATCGTCAAAGATAAAAATCATGCAAAACAAAATTTGAATACAATTTGATTGAAATAATCTGCAAATAAATTCATATTAATATTCTAGTTTGACGATGGTAGTGATTATGAATTGCTTAAAAAACTAGTGTGCAAATATGTATCAAATGACATAACAAAAATTTAAGTTAGAAATTATCTTCTGGGTTTATAATTTTAATATGTTCATTAGTTTACCTATTTATTAAAAATATACACATTTGTTTTTGACTTTCAGTTTTCTGATTAAATAAACCTATGTAGCTCTAAACCCAATCTAATTTAAGAGACGAAATTACGCCAGACATTTCCAGAATTTGAATCTTTTACAAGTCTGATTGCAAAATATAGAAGTCAAGCTGTGAAAATAAAAATTTTACCATCATCTGACAAAGTATTCCTCCTGGTGAAAAAGTTGTGCAATATTGACCTATTTGTGAATAAATTATATAAACTGGAAATTTCAAAGAAAATCTAAAAACTCTATGGTTTCATTCTTAAGATAATGTTGAATACAATAATTTTTGTTATGTCTTTTCGATTCGTGAATGTCGGTAAAATATATTGAATGGTGCAATCAATAAAATGCAAAAATATCTGCGTACCATTGTCAATTTTGTGCGAGCAGTGCCAACACGATCATGCTTGTTGCCAATGCGATAAACGACCACACTAGAGGGTAAAGAACATGCCAGGTCTCTAAGGTTTTTGGATTTTTTGATGCTGGGCAATAAGACTCAGTCAAGATGCATGTTTAAATGTTAACAATGAACCATTGAAAATTAACATTAAGTTACATTTATTTGAGCTTTTACTGAGTTTAAGGCACTTTCTATACTGTTGTAAAAGAGGCTTTTTGGTATATATAATTTAAAGAATGAGGTCGGTGTAGTGTTTTAATGAAAGTGTAACAGATGCAAATACATGAACTAAATTCCATACTCTGCAGGAATGTTTCATTGGTTTAATCTGGGCTTGAACAATTTTTTTCAACATATATTTGTAGCTTTTAATTGTTTTTCAAAAGAAATATAAGTGCCCAACTATATGAACATTACATTATTAAATATTAAAAACTTGAATAAGGAAAGACAGCATAATAATAAATCAGTGGAAAGCTAGTAGAAAATGTTAAACCACTTAGGCTATTTGAATTTTAAATTTTCAAATCTATGCTGGTGCTGATGACAACAATAGAGAAAAGAAATATGTAGAAATTATGCTATGGAAAACAGCACAAGCATTCAACATGTCTAGACGTAAACAAAATCCAGAATAATCCAAAGCTGAAGACAATATTTGAATATGACGTATTGAGATTGAAAACAAATACAAAATAAAACATATTCAATATAGAAAGGTTGTTAAGAAATCCGAGAGGCTGTGTCAAGACCCAAATATCTAGCATGAGTACATGCTTTGAATAATAGAGCAATATTAATTTCCGCTTGTGGAAATGTGCTTAAATCCGGGGCTCCATGAATAAAATTAGATGAGTTCAAGTTAGGAATTTCTGTTAGATTTGGTTCCGATTTTCCGAGTTTAGTGCAACGCAAACTAGTATTTTCAAAATTACTTTTAAGAATATCTTGAAGTAAACGGGTAATGCTTATTGGTTTTGGATAGCATTGACTACTATAAAACTTTTATAACCTCATGGGTATATGTGTAAGTAATTAAGATTTGAAAAAGGATTTCATTTGTTGTTGTAGTTTATTATTTTAACACCGACCTCATTTTTTTATATACATGTACTTACCATTTGGATTGTATACTGATATGTGGTTTTATTAAGAAAATGTGAAAAAATAAGTTAATATGTTTTAGTACAGTGCTTTATGTTAGTTTTTATTATTTTAGTTTATTTATAAAGTAAGTTAATGTTAACTAAAATGGTAAATATAAAAGAAAAACAACAAACATTATTACAGTTATTATTAAGTCTATTGAAAAAATCGACATGCACAATTTTAAGAAAAAGAACAAGTACATAGTTAAAAATTTGGAAAAATTATTTAACAAAACATTTCACAATAACAAATATTATTTAAAAAAACACTTTGAAAGCAAAAATTACTTGTTATTAAAAGGTTTACATAAACAAACAATTTTTTTTGAATATATACATACAAATAATTATCAGGCAAAAACTTCAAATAATTAATAATTAATAACTGTTCTAATCGGTATTAAATACCTTTTTTCAGTTTGCAAAATTATTCAGCTCTATTGAAACTAAAAAAGCATATATTTGCAGAAGCTGAAAAATAGTAGCTAACATAATATGAAAAACAACATCATACACATTACATGTTTTAAATATAATTTTCCCTTTTTAGGTTATTTCTAGATCCACAAAGATTGTTAAATATTTAGAATGTGCAATACATTTCTGAATTGAAATAAAATTGGTTTACTAGTGGAATAACACAATTAAACCATTTTAAAAAGTGAAAAAATAAAAAGTGTTAGTAATCTCACTAGGGCAGATAGCCGAAACAGTTCAATATAAGGACATTCGTCAAAACTCATGGCAAACCTAACAAGCAAAGATAGGAAAACTATGTAAGCTGTAGTAGGTATGTCAACAGGGCCGGTATTTTCCACAAATTCGCTACATTACACTAAAAACCTAATAAGTAATAATGATTATTTATAATTTATATGTGACATTTCAATCCCATAAACAATGCAATGTGTAATCTGTTTGGCACGAAGCAACTAATCAAGAAAAGAAATCACAAGAAAGTTTAAATATAATAAAATTTACCTGATTCGTCTTCACTCAATTCAGCGCCCTCTTCGTGTAGAGCTATATCAGATCCACTAGAACTTCCAATTGTTCTAACGTGAGTTTTCTTTAGTATTCCCTTCAAAGGACTCCGCCTGCTATCATCGTCCGATTCTGAATCTAGTGTGCTACTTTTTGTCGATACTTTCGATCCGGGAGAATTTATTGATGTAGTCGATTCAACTATTCTTACACCGTCTGGTGATAATGTGGTTTTTTCTATATGTACCGTTTCAGGAGATGTAATTTTAGTTGTTTCAGTAACGAATACGGGAATTTTACTTTTTGGTGATGCTTCTAATTCTAAAGGTTCGCTGGTTGTACTAGTTAAATGTAACACATCGGGATGTGGGACAGGTATCTTACTTTTCGCATTGTCTGATGTAGTTTCGGTGGTAATTCTAGTAACTGTCGTTTTTACTATAGGATCTGTTGTTACAGTTTCAATTATTTTGTTAGTGTCGATATCGTCGTCCCAGTTAACGTCTCTTGATAGATTAACAAATTCTTTTAAAGGATCTTTTGAATGTTTTTTTATAGTTTTTACTTTACCGCCTTTTATTACAGGTATTTTGGATAGTAATTCTGAATCTGTCGGTGAAACTGCTCTTTCTTCAACAATATCTATTTTTTCATTTTGTAAACTTTTTCTTGTTTTTGCTACTGGTATAGAACTTCTAGGTGTTTTAGGAGATTTCTGAGATACGTCGTCTGACAAAGAATATTCAATTTCCCTGTCAATGAAAGATCTACTGTCTTCATATTTACTAGTTAGCGGACTTGAAGCTTCGTTTTCTAGAAATTTGAAAGCTTCTTCGCTTTTTTCTTGAATTACGGAAATTGAATCTTCTTTCAGACTCTCTAAATTATCTAATGAATCCTCGGTATTTGTTCTAATGTCGTCAAATATACTATCGGCTTTTTCGTCATAATCTTTATTGGTGAGATTTTTACTGAATTTCTCATCTAATAATGTATCAGAATTACTTAATCTATTGTTAACAATTTCTTCTGCTTCTAGAATAACATCGTCTACCTCGTTTTCTACTGTTTCACGGAAGCTATCGTCATAGTCGCTTGTAGACCTTTTAGGAGTCTTTAAATGGATACTATCGAGATTTATTTCTTTAGAGATGTGATCATCCTTTCGGCTAGGGATTATTATATCATCCTCAAGTAGGAAATCATTTCTTTCTTGGTGTAAGAAGGTTAAGGTATCATGAACATTTTTTCTTAGATTAGCTATCCTTTTTTCTTCAGACGCTTCTATCTTGAAGGGATCGGGAATGGAGGAGTCAGTTTCAGATGCTTGTTGTTTTGGTGTGCCTTTTGAAAATATTGAGTAAAACAATCTACAGATAGATTGGAAAATTGTGTCGCTTAGCTAACATGCTCCAATGTGATTGCGAAAAAACAAAAGATCCCCAAAGCTCAAAAGCACTACCTTAACTACTAAATAAAACCAATATTAAAAAATAACCCCTCTACCAGCAGCAAGTGTAAGAAAAAAGCATAATATTAAAATGGGCATGACCTACTTTTGTTACAGTGATTCCTTATTTTATGTTAGAAACAGCCGGAACAATGTACAAAAGGTTGTAATCTGATTGATTAAAAGTTGTAGGCCACTAATAATCTAAACAAAAAAGCGTGATGTTGAATATGGTAACTTTTTGTAGTAACAGCATAGTGATTAATATGATTACACAATAAAAAAAATTGAATTTTGATTCATTAGTTCAATTCACCCTGTCAATGTTTCGAGTCCTCGGCACTTCAGCCTTTAGGCTTTTTGTGTTCTTGGTTACACTTTACGTGAAGAGACAAGTTGTTCTATTGGTCTTTCCACATGATTCTTCTTGAATCTTTCGGCGCTCTATTCCCAGGATTTTACATCTCTCTATAACGTGTTCATTTTGGTTCCATCATATACTTATTAGCAAAACCAGGTATAATACTGGCACATCTGGATAATATTGACTCCATTTGTTTGAAACTAGGTTCCAGTACAAAGAGAGTATCCTCAGTTCACACATTCACAGTTCCATGGAAATAGTATATTAAAGTTGAAGTGGATATTAAGGTCTTTAAAACACGCGCGATTTTTCGAGCAAGTTTTTTAAAGACCAGTTATCCACGAATACTTTACGCTATTTTTTTATTGGTGCATTTTGAAATTATAGGTAAATACCGGTCTATAGCTAATACAACAACAAGAAATGGAAATCATAGATGGAAATAAGAACTAAATGTCAAATTTGATGGAAGTTCAACCTTATTGAGTTCTGTGAAGGTAAATAGTATTCATTTAAATATCATTTCCTAAGATTTGAAAAATCGAAATATTAATATTTCAAACAATACCAACGGCACTTTCCATTTCAATTTAAAAATTTGACATTGTTAAATATTGTTCAAATAAAAGTTTTGACGTTACAAAACTACTCCTGTCAGATCAATAATAAAAAAATTGTCCATTAGACATTAGACTTCGTTTCTCGAGTTGTTGATGTTGCCACGGTAACTTTAAAACACGCGCGTTTTTTAAAGTTCGATTTAGACACGCTAAGGCGTGCTTTAAATAGGTAAAATGGTTCACCAATAAAAAAAAAGAAGTTTCAATCATATTCAGCCAATTATCTTTCATTTGTGACCATTTCCGTCTGGCGATTGTAAACCAAGCTGAACCAACCAATTCAAGGATACATTGCAAATACCAATTTCAGTTCCAAATTTTGAAAATTAAATGTAATAAAGAGATCAACAAAGAACTACAACAAAATTAAACAAATGAAAAAATCAAAACATTATGTATAACATAAAAATTAGTTCACTCAATAGATAAGAAAGAGAAACAGTTTCTGCTGAATTTTTATTTACAAAACCATTTGCCAGTAACTGGCCTTCATGTTGCATATAGACAGATCCGAAAAGGACGCCGTAGTTGGAATCACTGACTGGCGAAGCCGACCTAAGACTGAGCTGGTTCAGAGTTTAGAGCATCATGCAACAGTTTTTCACGCCATTGATTTGTTCGTTGGTTAGATGTGGGAGAACGACTACTTCAACAGATCAGTGAAGATATTTCTTGACATGCAGGAAAAAATGACATTACTAAGTTCCAACTGTTTTGCAATACAATAATTAGGTTGTTCAGATTGTTAAGGGTAAAAAAGTGGTGGACAAGCTTTCCAAGAACGGAGGATTGACTCAGTTTATGGATTACGTTATTTAACTAACCAATAGACAGTATTGTCACAGATACGAAACCAAACAGAGTCAATATAGAAAAAGATTTATCTCAAGTTTAAAACCCACCTTGAAAGACCCCTGGGTGCGAAATGTATACCTTTATCCTGCCCAAAAATCAATAAGTTTGATACTAGAGTTACTGGCTAAATGGACAATAGTCCCTCGGCCACAAAAAAAAAGTTTAAAACCCGAAGACAAATGGAGATTTCAAAGAAAATATAAGCTTGGATTTGCGAATTATATTGTGAAGTCGACAATATTGCTTGATTCATTGAAATAGAAGATGTTCAAATGAAAATATTGTTATATGTACATATGTATGTATAATGAGTCGTGGGATCTACATATTAGATAGTTAACAAGTGTAACATCAAATCAGTGATATGGGGATGTTTTCATACATTTTCACCAACAAATCGTTTAAAATACAATATACAATTTATGATTCACATTTGTGACAGTAACCTTTTGTGTATAGTAAGTAAACACGTCAATGAAATACATCACATGACATTTAATTATTATTTTTCCATTCCTACCCAATTTCATATAATTTTGGTGGTGAATGAAGAGAAAGTTAACAGTTATAATTATCGTCTTTTGTGATCATTTATTCATTAAACTGGTTAAACAATTTCATTAGCTCAATTACATGAATAATATACACAATATTTGGCGATAGAAATAATAAATTGAAGTTACTATCGATTTATTAGGTTACCTGATACAACAAGTTTGTTTAGATTATTAGTTTTTTGAAATTCGGCCCATTTAAACTTTTTATAAATGTGATGTTTCAACAAATATAAAAAGTTCTTTATACATTTCAGTTTTTAGCTAAAAGTAAAATAAAAAGCACCTAATAAGAAATAAAAAAATTAAGAAATTAACAAAATTAATTAAAAATACATACCTTCGGCCGACTTATTTTCAATACTGTGTACATTATTTAAAATTGGTTCAGTACTAGCGAACTCGGCCGGACTAGAAGGAGGAGTGCTAGCATTAGGATCGCTTATTCTTGGAGTTGAATGTAGTTCATTGAGTTGTTGGGTAATTTCTTCAATCACTTTTTGCTCAGATTTCAAAGGCGTTGAATGTTCGATTTTGTTGTCAAAATGGTCGTTCATCAATGGCGTTTTATTGACGGCATTTTGAATCTCAACGTCTTCTGTAATAAAAGTGGATTTATTTTGGCAAATTATAGAATATGTATCAAGATGTGGGAGTAGAGTACAATAAGCCAACAGGCTGCAGTGCTCCCGGCATCAGAACGGCTCCCAAACACAAAAAAAAGATGTTGAGGAACAAAAACGATTTATATATTCTAAGTTGCACACAATGATGCAAAATATCTATTGCGCTTTTATTTATACCATACTAGCATTCATCCAATAAAACATTACTTGACTTAATCTTTAATATATTCATGAACTATCTTCATCTTTCAATAGAAAACACATGAAACAACATACAATAGCCACCATCTTTTGCACAAGCGTAACTACAAGTACATATCTTCCTTCTTCGTAAACATTGCGTTTGACAAATATTGCCAGGTGATACATGTATAAAATTGTGAGTGACACTAACACCAGCTTTTTAAATAAAGGTCTACACGAATCTAAGACAGTCACTCCAGTAATTGTGTGGTGAAATTTGTTATCTATTGATTTTATTCAATAATTATGGAAAGATATCACGTGGTGGGGAGTGAAACGATAAATTTGTATCCAAGATATTTTCCTTATAGAGTGCGTCTGTTGCAAGATACTTAGATTATAGTTTCAATAGGATGGTGCTACGCTACATTTTGTAATAGCTGTAAGTCAGTTGTAAGACAAAACAATTCAAAGCCGATGGATCGGAATAAGGCGAATAGTGGAATGTTTCGCTTGATCACACGATCACGCCTCATTTGTCAATTCAAAATATAAAATCTACTCAAACAGAACTGACCTGATTCAATCAGACAGAAAATGCCGAACGTAACTCCTGCTATAATTCAAAATATTAAAGGCAATTTTTTTGGCTGGTTCAGTAATTGTTTAGTTGTGTGTGGAGAACAATTTGTTCATTTTCTGTGAATTTTCTTTGGTTTGTGAAACATTTTTGGAATCAACGCATTGAGGGGAAAGCGCAAATTGAGAGAGGGGATGTTTTTCATTTAAAAAACTGGCGCTGACGTCATCAGTTGAAGGTTATCCATCCTGAATGTATGTAGAGGAAATTGTTAATTAAAAAAAATGTACCTGTTTTGAATTCTTTTTATTGCTATTTATTTAGCTGCAAATTAATTTATGCGTTACTTTATTGACGCACTGTGTTTATTCTATAAAATGGAAAAAGAATCACCAAATTGACATTTTAAGTTTAATTCATTCCTATTTTATGTTATATGCATTTTTGAGATCAAATATTTATCAACAAATAAACCAACGTATTTCGCACTGAAAGTAGAGTTCATACTTTCCACTTATTTATTTACACTGCCATAACGTCAAACACAGCATATCTAGTTGGAATTTTAATTGCTTATTTTAGAATATTCATTTTAGCAGAATGGTTTACCGATCTTGAAATGTCATTATTTATGTAAGAGAAAACAAAATTTTCATTATCTCCTCATATGGTACATTCAATAGCCTTCTTGGTGTGCGTCATCGTTTGGGACTGGTTTTGAGTATGTCGTTTATTTTATTTGCTATTTTAACATATACCTAACCTCAAATTTGATAAATAAAATCATCAGGATCGTATTCAGCCAAATTTGAAAAGGCTTTGAAATTAATAATTATAAACCAACTCCTCAAGTTTAGGATTATTCACAGATCTGCCTTTTGTCCCATTTTTTCCTACGTAATGTGTTAGAAGGACATTAAAAATCGATGACGCACACCAAATAGGCTATTGAATGAACCATATTATCATTATTTCGAATTTTTACAATTTTTACGATTGTTATTCGATGATGGTTTCATCTTATATTGTCGTTTTGTAAGTATGTTTATTTGAATTAGATATCAGTTATCGTAATTTTGTGTAAATGTAAGATTAAGCATTGAGGTTTAATGATCCACTATTCCCAATGATTTTTTAAATTATATCAACATTGCACACTGCATTTAACAAACGAGCAAAATGAGAGGATTGATATACGTCCTTAAATAAATATTTTATCAATCAGATGTTTTTTAAATTAACATCAGTGTTTACCTATTTCTCTACTTTGGTCCAAATCATCTTGACTGTCTTTGAAAGTTTTGTCCACATGTGCATCACGTCTAAGGGAAGCATCTCGAGACGGTCCTAATTCTTCTTTTAAATTATCAAAACCAGATTGGTCCAAATGAAGTTTAGCTAATGCCTTCTCCATATCATCAGTTACTAATTCCACATTACATATGCATTTGTTTACAATATCCTGTCTTCCTATTTTATTCAGTGCTTGTTCAAGTTTGTTTCCTAGAAAACAACATTTTATATAAAAAGAAAGTCAGTGGATTGTGTTTAAAACATTAAAATTTGAAGCAACAGATCAAAAAAGTTTAATTCTTACCGGTAGCTTTGTTAGCTTTTTGTCTTAACCATAGTCGAAACATGATCATAGCCTGTTGTGGATGATTTTCGGGATATTCTTCTTTGATGAGCTCAATATCTGATGGCGGAATATCCAATTCCAATGCTAATTTTTCCCAATCATCATCGAGTAGATTACAAATATCAGTTAATCTGAAATCTGCCCTATGAATCGTATCAGGTTTGCCTAAAATAAAAGTAACACATTTTAAAATACTAAAACTTCCAGGAGGAAAAAAACATACATGAAGATCTCTTCAAAATAATGATATACGCAAATATTTGTAATAAAACTTACTAATGCCTCCGTGCATAAGATAACTGTGATCTTTATCCAAAGAAAGAAGGTCTGATTGAGAATCTCTACTTGGCAGAACGTCTTTTGGTAAAACCAGATTAAGCGTGCAAAGTGGAGTTTGATTTGGTTCGCCTCTTGCTACCTTGGCATCGGTCATAAATATGATACGACCAGAAGATTCTTCATCCTAAAATAAAATGTCAAATTCAAACTTGTTGATATTCAATACTTATACGTTGCTCCGTACTGAGCGTGATTTAATATTTATTCTTGTGATATCAGACAAAGCAAAATAAAGTATCGTTTATCAAAGATTCATAGTTAGTTCTAGAGCTGTGTTTCAGTAGACTAGCTGTTTTTATCAGAATCTTTTGAAGAAAACTGCATCAAAAGTAGTTTGCTTAAAAAAAACCACGTGAAAAGTTTGTTAGTATTTTTTCACAATTTAGGCTAAAGAAATAATGACTGTACTTTAAACTTCAGCATATGCAATCAGTTTTAGTTTATTATTACTTTACCAACTGATATTATTACTTTATTATGGATTAATTAAGTACAAGATATGCAGAATTAAAGTGTTAATGTTTCGTATTACCTGATCTCGTAGTCTCACAGTAAAAGCTAAACGGTTTTCTCGAAACGCTTTAAAGCTTAGTTTGGGTTGATCTCCTGACTGTAATACAGGAACTACATTTCCACCAAATTCCATGTAGACATCTTTACCTTCTAGTACCTAGAACAAGTGATATACGGTCTTATTAATAAACACAGAGTAACCTAAAACTAACTTTATTCTATACTTAAACCATTAGTTTGACAGATACGCTATTAATAAACGCATAGTCTGGGTATAACTTTGGTAGTAATTTTAATCTAAGGAAATAGATAGTTTAAGCTCGGAGTAACCTTCGACTGAATATAATTATAGTTTTCTTGAACTGTCAATTGTGATATAAATATGTTGTCATATCCTAATTCGAAATTTAGTTTGTCGTGTTTGTATTATCAGTTCGTATTATTATTCAGTTTATTATTATTAATCATTTTGGTTCAGTGAGTACTACCTAATTATTTTGCGATGGAAGGAAGATTATTATTTGAACGATTTGAGAATGATGTAAGAATTGGAAGAAGCAGAGAATATTCGTCCGATCAGAAAAATTGAATTTTATAAAATTCAGGCTAATCCCTTAGAAACATTGTTAAAAGAGGAATTTAAAGCGATAAAATTAAAAATAAGATATTTTTATCAGTTAATCAGTTATCATATAATCTACTAACGGCTGAAAAAAATTTCTCTGTGTGCTCACCCATTCAGCCTCAAGCCTTCAAGGAACGAACCCGTTTTTTTATCAGAACTCATACTAAATATATCAGTTAATGTTTTATTTCATTTTGAAATCTATTTTGATGTCTAAGAAAATTGAATCACAATTATTCTTATAGTATTGGATCAAGAATTAATTTAAAATTGTTGTGTTCTATAATTTTGTTAATATTAATATCGGTTCTCGCCAAGTACTAGTTCTAGATTGACACTAAGGTTATGGTCTTGTCTTGATCGTTGAAACTTGGGGCATTTGGTTAATAAATGTTTGACAGTGAGCTGTGTGTTGCATACTTTTTTGTGGGGCTGGTCTTTTAGTATATAGATAACTATAAGTAAGTCTAGTATGACCTATTGGTAGCCTAGTTAAAATAACTTGTAGTGATCTTTTGTTAGTTGATTGCTATCAAGGTTTTACTTCCGGTTTCACATCACGTAGTTTTGATTGGGATAAATGCCATTCGTTTTGCTGCAATTGTAACCCTCTTGCTTTAAGTAGTGGTTTTATGTCGCTATACACTACCATCTACAATTCACTTGAGGTTTTACTAATAGTAGTGAGTATTTTAAACAATATTCTTACCTCCACATCACGACTCTTCGCAATTTCAGTGAAATGTTCTTGGTGTTCCAAGGTCTTGTCTTCTTTGTCGTCTGTCATGCAAAAGACTCTCAATCTTGCCTCAATCGGTGATACTCTTTTGGCGAATAAAACGAATTTCGCCATAAATGGAACATGCATTGCCTGAAACGATATACCATCTATTAATGTTTGATATTTAACTATCAACACAAGTTATGTAAATGTTTTAATGTTAGAAACTTCAATTAAAAATTAAATTAAAAAGTATGTCTTATAAATGTAACATTAGTGGTGTGGGTGATATTGTTTTCTGCAATTGGTCTTGTAATCAAATTTTCAATCAAACTTTTACAGTTTATGCATAAAAAGAGATGTGATTGAGACAATGAAATTGGATAATAGGTTAGGAAATGATGCTCAAAAAATGGCAAAAAAACCTAGCAATTTTTTCGTCCAGCATCGATTTGCATGATAATTTGGGATTAGGCTTATTTCACAATTTCACGCTCTAGTTCATTGTCTATAAAGTACCGTAGTATGCTTTTTTTAAAAGGGTGAAAACTACCACTAATTATTAAAAATTGTGAAGAAACATTTTAAGCCTTGATGGGAGAAATGTGGTTTGGATAAGTTGAATAATGATAGTTTCATGCTTTAGAATACAATTTTTAATATTTCATCCCTTAACCCTTGTTAACGCGACCGTATTAATAATATAGATGGTAAATAAAATGGGGGTGAGATTATGGTGACGTTAACGCTAGCTTACCTGGTTGTAAAGTTCTGTTGCCATCCTAGCAGCATCCGTAACATTTCTGCAATCCATTAACCAAAATCGTGCAGAGACTGTTGTTGTAAATGAAACACAATCTTTTACAAAACTTAGAGGTGTTGATCCCGTGACGTCTTCCCAAACTGCTTTGTTTTGACCTCCTGTACGAAAATTTAACAAAAGATATAAGAATATTTTCAAGATATTTCATTATGGTATAGTGGTGTTTGTAAATTAAATAAATAAAACATCAAAAACCGTTACAATTTTTGAAAAATGTTGTGCTCAAAATATTTTAGGAATAAAGATAATGGGGTGTTGAACCGATATTCGGTTTTTAGTAATTTATCAAAATATATCAACACTTCATTGCAAAAATTGATTTAAAATTTTTTTAACCGAATATTTCAGTAGAAAACTGGAAATCAAGAATACCTAAATGTTTGCAATTTTCACTAAACATACGTCACAAACCTAAAGATGAAGTTAGCCACTTTTTGATTATAATATGTTTTATGAACTAATTCGAATTTAAAGTTTGAAGAGCTGTCAATGAGTGTTTTGTATGTTTCTGTTTACATATTATACGAGCTAGAATATTCGACATAATAAAAAAAATGAAAGCATTGGGTATCAAAAAAACATTTTTCAAAATATGTATTCTACCACCTCCACATGAACAAAATTTAAAAAATGTGTTAAAACTAAAAAAAAAAAAAATGAAATTTCAACACAACGATTACAAAGACATTAGTATAACTCATTATTAAATATTGTTAGTTGTATAAAAAGGTAGAACGTGTCGCGGGACACACGGTAGGAACTTTAGTTCCTTTTAAGCAAAAGTTATGTAATACATCTGACGTTATAGATAAACAATTTGTATATTCTTTGGTGGTTGAGTAGTAAGCACACCAGACTCTCACGCGGTAGACCCGGGTTCGATTCCCCGCGAGGAATTTTTTTTTATTGTTAATTTTATTTTTAAATAATCATTCTGCTTGATATTAATAACTATAACAGGTAGACGTTTGAAATATTTAGCAGAATATTCATTATCATAGATAATGGTACAGTACCCTCCATGAGGGAGTCCGACTGGCAACATCTACTTATAACAGCATCGTATATTTAAAAAAGGAAACCGTAGCATTATACAAATTGGACATTCGTTTACCACAAAATTAGTGGAAACATAAAATTGAATTATTAAATTTTTAATTTGAAGTTATATTACAGTTTATAGAAATTTTTATTTTCTAGATTTTTTCCTAAGTGGGTCGTAGAAAAAATATGCTGCTCGACTCGTGTGTATTGTCCATATCGCACTTGAACGATTGAGCACTCCGCCTACGGCGTCGTGCTCCATCTTCGTCCTCGTGCGATATGGCCATCATATCCACACTAGTTGCACAAACTACAATTTCTTTCAAAATATGCCCTTTTACATTTAAAAACTACCCACCAAATGTCAAATCAATTTATCCATCCATTTTAAAGTTATCGAATTAAAACATTCAAGTTTTCAAAATTTCAACACCCTGTATTTCGAAAAGTAGCTAGACCCCTTAATCGCACAAAAAAAAATTATGGAAATAATAGTAAAAATTTATCCGAACAAATTCAAGTAGATCACTAGCACTGCGAATACCAGCTTTAGAATAGAATTTCAATATAGCATCGGTGGTTCAGTGGTTAGAATGCTCGCATTGCACGCGGGCGACCCGGGTTCGAATCCGGGCAGCAGCATATTTATTATTATGAATCGCTGCTTCGTAAACGAGAAAGAGACTAAGGAGGCACAAGCACGCAAAAGCAAGGCATATAACGAAGCAATGTAACATAACGTAGCGTAACGTAACGCGTAACGGTCAGATTTTTTCCTTCGCGACCCCTGGTCGCTCAAACATAACCTGGCGTAAAGAACTGAAGTTCCAATAATATTTAATTGTTTTTCCATATATTAATACTATTTTCAAAATTGCGAGAATTGAATACATATTTAATCCCCTATTTCCCATTTCAAAACAGTGGTTTGAAATGAAGACATTGTATAAAACAACAGTTCTATCAATAAACTGTTTATTTCTTTTAAAGTGGTTATCTGCAGAAAATGTAATCCATCACCATAACAATTTTCAATCTGTTGAAAGAAAATAACCGACTATTTTTCTTAACACTGTTTAAGCGCTGCTTAGACACAATGGGCCCTTTTTTATAGAACTTCTTCCGCTTAAAAAATCATTTTAGGATAGTATCAAAGATCTGAGTATCAGCAAGTTACGTCAAAAACCTTTATGCTTGCACTAGATAACAGCAATGTGTTCAGATAGTGTTTTCATGAGAATCGTAGTGGTCTCATCAAATAAGCCTAACCTAGAAAGTAGGTATATTTTTTTGACTTTTCCCAAAAGCAATACAATCATGTTATGTATGTTTTTTGGTGCGAACTTTTACTGACACCTAAAAGATATTTTGTGCCTTTCAACACTCAATACGATGGAATAGGATATTTGGCGTTTTTTAAAAGAAATCGTCAGTATCTACCTATATCCCACTTACAATGCTTTATTCCAAAACCTCCTGTTTTGATATTTCAACAAAAATGTATCATTAAAATGAATCAAATATATGCATATGAAGATTTAATCTCTAAATTGTTACCATTTTGAAATAATAGCAAGTGAATTTTTTATGTTTATTGTCAACCTCGCATAATACCGAAATTATAACAACGATCAAGCATACTTCAATAACATAACATTTACGGAACTAAATTTACCTGATTTAGTTCCTATTGAAGCAAGAATACGAAAATAATAGTTTGCAACAGTAAAGACAACACTGATAACAGTAACTAGGTATATTTTACAAAGGATATACAAAAGAGATAGATCTTACTTATTTATTGGTGAGTTCGTTAAAATTTTTATTAAAATAGTTATGTCACACAACTAGACATGTAGGGAGAAAGAATACATGCAAATTACAGATTTGAAAAATATGTTTTTCACTAAATATTGTTTCTAATTGCTGACTGATAATAAGTGTGCTCATATTTTTTAGATTTTTTTCGTTCTTTTGGTACATCCTTTATTTTATAACTAACATGCTAAGAATGTGAACTTAAAGCTACTAAAGGGAGGTGCAGTAAAATCTTATGATAGTCCAAAAACAAAGCCCAAGTTTTAATGATTTTTTAATTTATATTGGGGACATTTTAATAAGCCGTTTTAAATACCTAAATCTCTATAACCTATTCTAAGATGAGTCTAATGCAACACACTTGTATCAAAGTTCAGCTAAACTATTTGAATGGAAATATTTCCATATTTTTAAAAATGATTCTCTATTCACTCACCAATAATCCACATACACACACTTAAAAATTAGAGCAGGCATATAGCCCGAGAAGTAGATGTTTGTTCTAAGTGAATGGTCTTCTGTTTGAAAAGTAATTTTCAAATTTGTATCTCTTTATAATATTATGATACTATTATTTTGATAACACGCTTTACTTAAATGTGACAATTGTTACAGGAAATTTTAATTAAGCAAATTTGTTATTTAAAAAATATTTCTCAGGTCATAAAAAGCGGAGATCAATAAATTTCAGGTACTCAAGCATAATCTAGCTGTTTGAATTCTTTTAGATAACAACAAATACGTAATTTTCATTCAAATAGTTATACCAGTTTAAAATATAATTATGAACTCACTTTTGTAAAGAACTAATACTTTTAAATTTACTGTATCTGAATTATATCTTTGATATGTCGGTAATAAGTTTGGACCAGAAAAGTCTGCAAGAAAAATTTTTATATATAAATTGTATTACTATTACCGGTAATGGCCAATTAGACGTTCTAGGAAAACTATGAACATCGACAGTTGTCGTCAGAAGTTTAAATTCAACATTAGTTCAACAAGTTGAACAAATTAATTTTTTTTATTTAATCGAACAATACTTGTCTTGTGGTTGAAACTTCTATCAAAGTTTTGGGTTCAACATGTTTTTTTAATATTGTTTTGTTTTCATTATTGTTATTACTAATTGAACAAATATATGAATACAATAATAAAACTGTTTGATCTAAGTGAGTTCATAATACATATCTTCTAATCTAGAGTGAGTTTCTTGGAATTAATTCATCACGTGTTTATAGATAGATAGATAGAAAATAACAAGAATTGTAAACGTCAAAAACTTACCAGTAATAGAACACAACAGTCGAAGCGTAGTGTTTGTAGCACCTTGGTACTGATTGATCATGCCTTGAGTGTGAGCTTTTGGAGCTGGCATACTTAGAGTAATAGCTTTATGGAATTTCCGCCTTCTTGGTTCCACGGTAACAATTGGAGAAACGGCTACTCCATGACCAAGTAGTTTAGAAACAAGCTCAGGTTCAATTGCTTGTGCCTGGAAGTATCGAAATAAAGAAAAATGTTTTTTATTCAATGTTAAACAATATTTTAAACTAATTACCTGCAGACCAACCCTTATTTTCTTTGTTAGAGCGTTGGGCGGGAAGACTGCTTGAACAAGTGGAACTGGAATGCTCGAGACCGTACCACCATCCGGACCAATGGCATGTACTTCTTGCCTGACTCGGGAGATAACGGCAAAGTAATGCGGGAAGTCATTTGTTAGAATACGGGTTATTCTATTTGTATGCAAATCTTCTATTTGACTTAATTCTAAAATAAAAACATGTTTCGCCTTACAAACTGTATCCTTGACCAACAAATTTCATTTACGTACCTTCCCCATCGAAACTATGGTTCAGTACATCCTGTATTGCTTCTTCACTAGCTTCTAAAGTATGTTCTTTCCATGTTTCACCATTATCGGACCTCAGCACGATGATTTCTCTTTGTTTTCCTCTCAAAGAAGCAAAATGTGGTACTTCAATTATCACTGGTCTGCAAATATAATAAATAATAATAGTATATCATACACCAAGGTGGTGAAAACTGTCATTATTGACTGAGCACTAAGATTATTTCGCGAGGGGCTTTGCCCCGAGCGGAATAAGGTGCGAGGTTTATAAAAATGTCTTCAACACCATGGCGTATATACAATTTTTTCCACAACTAGCCAAATTTGAGACAAAAATTAAAAATAATTTACAAACGCACCACGTGAAGCGTTTATTCCGTAGTCTGACTGACACACACTGTCAGTTTTCGATATATTATGAACGTACTCGTTTTGTCATGAGTCATTTTTGGTTGAGCGCAAATTTTAAACTAATGGCATTTTTATTCAAATAATTTTATCTTGATAGGTAATTTCAAACAGCAAATATGTTAAAGACAATATCCTGGGTATACAAAATTATGTTGAACTACTATTCCTGAATTCTCAAAATATTTGAATTTGTCCATTATTGACCTAGGTTGATAACAGAAAAAATTATTAACCACTTATAGGGAAATTCAACTTCTCAGTTGGCTAGAAGAAGCAATAATTGTCAACTTCACTGTTAGTAGTGGAAAATAGTATATTATTCAACTAGCATATAATGATGGCTATTATTCACGATGGTTTTATAAAAAAGTTTTTCTCTTCTAAACTTCATTTGAATACACTTACCCCAAGAATTTAGCACCAACGGGACCAAGTTCCAATAATCTGCTAGCCAATGCTTCACCTTCCATTAATGGTGGGGGAGTTGGGGTTCTCTGGGGTCTAACATAACGGCAAGTAATTCTTGTTGGACTAGAAGCACATCTTGGAGGTACGATTACTCTTACGCCAGAATGACGGCATCCTCTCATAGCACCACCTCTCGCATCAACAATGAACGACACCAGGAAACTAAAGAAAAACATTTATTTACTTTCAAGTATTTTAAATTTTCAATTGATACGGCTAGAAAATGTTAAAGCAAATCTTCAGACTATTGAGTGGAGTTTACGCCAGTGTAACTTGATATATTAGTTACAGCATTAATAAAGAATATCAACTTATTTATGAATCAAAATCTTAAACATTCTCTAGCCGAGAAAAAAATTTTAGTTCAGTTAAACAAGAAAATTTTTGCACCATTATAGACGGACAGTTAGATATTAGAAAATAATAAAATTGCATAGTGAAAGGAATAATTAATCAAAATTAAGTTAAATCAAGCACTGTTGTCTCAATAGTAAATGTATAAAAAGTTTAATAAAATTATGAAGGTTCTTGAACGTTTAAAGAAGGATTATACTACAAAAATGATGTGATTTTATGATGATATTTATAACTAAGTATGGTAAATTGATTGAAATGATGTAACATAGTGTTTTTATAATCCATATTTCTCACTACTAATAATTCTAATTAATGGCGAACTTGAAAGAACGATCAAACCGACAAATTCTAACAGTTCATTAAGTATTGGAGAGTTTTTAGGTGCATCCGACGAGAAGGTCAGTAAGGTGTATATAACAACTGAACTGTTGAGGTAGTTTTACCAAAATGATTCAAGCACCTTTTTTTAAATGCATTAAATTGTTTCTAGTATTTGACCTTAACTGTGATCCAACTGGTTAGATTGCTCCGCTATAATACACTTATCATTTAGCCATGACTGTCGATGGCCCTATATTGCCGCATTCACAAGACGTTGTTCGTTCAACGAGTGGGGTTTATTGTTATGGACAGCGAGTGGGAGGCTAGCGTTATGGGCAACAAATGAGGGCTGGTGTTATGGGCAACGAGTGAGTGCTAGAGTTACGGCCACCGTGTGATGTAGACAGAAATTAGTAATTTTCGATAATCTCGACGTAAAGTTGGTGTTAAAACGCCCTAGAACTTGTTGAATTATTTTTAAAATAATAAGAATAATTAAAAAAAATAGTTCAGGATTTTCTTGATATTTTTTTTCTATTAACCAAAATATATTATCGGATCACGTGGATCCATGATATCGGAGATATGATATGTCAATTAAAGTAAAGGTTTAAAAATAAATTAACAATCATTAATAAATTTTATACCAACCTAGACTACAGCGTTTAACATTTTGGTAGTCAAATATCACTATGGATCCTTAGAGCACAAGAATCTACTTTTATATGAAGTGATCTACTGAATTTATTTACACCGAACTGTGGGTATTTTGCTACATGTTTATTTGAGTTAATTTCATCTGCTAGGTATCTGATTATGGAAAATATATCGAATTCACTTTGACTAAATTAATTTTTATGGCTATTAAGTCTCTATAAATATTAAATATATTTAAACTAATAATTGTTTCATAGTTTAACCTCATTATAAGTTCAACAATAAATTGTTATAGTCTTATTTAAAACAACCATATCGTGTTAAATTGTTTAATATTCTCTTTTCTCTTCTCTATAAAACTGTCGGTCGAGGTCTTGTAGCAAACAAAACAGATGTTCTAGTAACATCACTGTGTGATGGGATTGTCTTCAAATGATAACAATCAATAGTATTTAATAACAGGTAAATACACAGCCTGCTAAAATAAAAGAATAAATAGCTAATATTTATAAAAAGCCTGTATCACACATTCCTTGCCATTCCTTATCTTTATCTAATTCAATAAACATACATTTTTTTGATCCAATCTTCATAAAAACCACTTACTTTTATCAGAAGAGATAAACAAATTTAGTCAATAAAAAGTGTGTGATCCCTTACTTATGTTACACCTATTGAACCAAAAAAAATTGTATACAGGGAGTACCAATGTTGAAACAAAAGTTGTAAGCCAGATATAGGTATTTAAATGAGAGCCCAATATAGACTTAATGTCACATTATTTCTGATCTTTCAATGCCGAAGGGAAAACCTAAATATTTCTCCCAGGTCTGCCATATTGCTGTCACCTCAGCTTTTTGTGCTCTTGGTTGTACCGTTTATGTGAAGAGACCTGTGGATCAAAAGTCTTTTCACTAGGTCCTTCTTGTAGAAATCTTACCTTGGGTACTCTGGTTCAGGGAGTCTCTTGCCAGTATTTATAGTCGCTCAAAAAAGTGATACTCATGTATCCCTTCTTGAAGTGCCATTTGAGTACCACTCAACCCTTCCTTGGTTAGGTGTTCTATAGTGAAAGTTATGGGACAATCAGGTTATACTTGGATAAGTGATTCTTAAGTGTTTTTTTCAAAGGATTTTCAGTTGCAGTTGATTAGTCACTGTCTTTCTGGCTTAAAATTTTGTGGTTTATGGTGAATTTGTGACTTATCTTTTTTATATTCCATTGGAAAGATCTGGTAGGGCTTAGACAATCAAAGATTCTGCTGGGTGACTACAACCCATTTAAATCTAACAAATGTCAATGTAAAACTGCACCAATTCAGGTACCTGGTTTTTTTATTAAATGCAAAATGTTACATTTAACGTCAATTTATTAAAAACACTACATAATATATGTTTTTTATGTGAGAGTTTTGAATTAATAAAGTGAATTCGATATATTTTATTGTGATTCTAAAATGAATTTCGGACCATGCTAACATATCAAGATATATTTCATGCTTTTACTTGGCATAAATAATAAGTATTTATTCGAAGGATATTTTTTTCTAATATAAATACAGTGAATTAATTGTTCAAAAATAATTTAGTTTGACCTCGTAAATTTAACATCTCAATATTGTTTGTTACAGATGATGTAATAGAACAAACATATAGGAAGTATTACAAAACAAATATAGATTAATTTATAACTTATAAAGATATTAAGTCTATTTTTATTAGTTGGGCGGTGTTGATAAAAAAAATCAACTACAGTCAACAATATCTACAATTTACTAAGACTCAAAAATTTTCTTTGATATTTTTGGTTACCTATAAGTATACGTATGTTTTCTAACTATTATACCTTTCGAGATGATTTTAAAAAAGTGGTTTTTGGGGTAGTTTTCATTCCCTACTCAATTTTCATTTTTTTACTATTGATTCTTGATAAAAATTAATATTTGACCATTTCCGATTTATAATTTCATGACAATTTAAAATCTCCCTTGATTGGACTATTAGGCAATCCAAATAATATTTTTACAAAAATCAATATACCAAAGCACTTAGTACTCATATTAATGAGAAATTTAAACAACTATCCAAACTGTTCTGGAAATGTTGAAACCATCTTTTAATATAAACTATGTCTATTGACAATATTAAAAGGTTATGGTTAGTGAAAGGTAGAATTCCGATCTACTTTTCCACCCCAGTCTATTTCGAGACTTGCCGCAAGATCACGCCACAATAGATCCATCACAGTATGGAGGAAGGTAAAACCATCAAATCTGGAGTAACTTAGGGACTTGGGAAGAAATGAAATAATCCGTATAGGTAACCAAAATGTAGAACATTAAGTATACGTTACATATTTCTAGATAAACATATTGAAGCGTGTAACAAAACTATGATTCTATCATATGTCAATACTGAAGTGGTGCAAATCATCCTCATGTGTATTATATTCTATTACTATTCAATATATTTAAATATTCTCATTATAATAATAAAAAATGTGTAAACTGCACACAAAAAAATGAAAAAAGGCAAACGTGTTAGCACAAACAAAAACCAAATTCAAAACACAAGTAAACCCCAAGCACATTATACTACACGATACTGTACACAAAACTTACTTTTTCCAATTGGAGACACTGTTGACACACGACAACACAAAAATCAGGTTAATTTATTTATATTTTATTATAATTATTTTAAAATATATAGGTATTTGGGATTCTCCTTTTCTACTACCAAAACGATTTTTATTTTTTTGTTTGAAAACAAAAAAAAGAATTTATGAAAATTCAAATGAAACATTCGACAAACCCATAACCAGAAGCTTCCATATTTTGTCTAATTTGGAGATATGAATTCGATAAAGACATATTGGCCAAGGATCAAATTGTCCTTTATCTTGACCATGTTTGGGAAGTTTGAAAAATCTTTAAAAGCTTAGAAAGTAAGGAATTTCAGCATTGTTTGGTTTAGTGTCACAGATATGAACACGAAAATAAGATAACTTACAAAGATATAATATGGTACAGAAGCTCAACTAGGATGTTCACACCCATATGACACCAATAATGACTTTGGAGCCATACATTCATTCATTAATTCAAGTATTACAAATAGTATTAAAAAATCGTTATGGCATGATTCAAAGTTCCTTCTCGTCTATTCTCTAGCAGTATAAAATAATGATCCTATTTACGGTTCCAAGAAAATTATGAATATAAAACTGTTACGATTAATTTTTAGTTATATTTACTTGTTATTCTACATATTACTATTATACAAGATTAAAGTGACACTGATTAGTGTAAGAAATGCACCTTGTAATTGTTGTTTGATGCAGATATCCACAAAACTGTAGTTTTGTCAAGGTCGAACTGTTACGATAAAACGAATAGGTGTCATGGCTTAAGATTGTTTAAAACAGTTTTTGTTTGTTAGCTTTGTATTAAGTTTTTTCATTATTTTCAACTTCCAGAAAAAAATTGAAAACAATCCAACTGAAATAACTTTTGTACACCGCAAACTTTCTGTTTTTGATAAACATTAAAATATATTGACACATAATATTCCGGGTTCTGGTAATTATTTTGACAACAGTCGATTTTACTATAGTATGTGTTCTGATTTGTTATTCTTTATCTGAGTTAGATAGAAAGCATATAAAAAAATAACCATACTAAAATAAATAAAATAGGTTCATCTTCCCAACTAGCTAAGATGTTGTATCTGTTTCTCCTGAATGAAAAATACCACATATAATCTACTTTTTATGATAAAAATTTCATTTTTATTGCACATTGATATCTAATAATTGACGGATGATATCTACGTCGAAACCGGTCTACAATAGATATTGTCCATTCTACTTGTGCAGATATCCCAACACGATTTAACTTAGAAGTGTAATTCAATGTCTGTCAGGGCACATAGCCCAAGAAGCAATTGTTGCTTCTTGGTGAACGGTAGCTGATATTTGAAAAGTAATTTTCAAATACTTTGTAAGGCGTTAAAATAGTATTAAACTATTATCTTTGACGTCTCTGATAATGTAGTTCATTTTATATATGTTCTAAAACATTTCTTAAAAGTATTTCGACCTGGAATCCTTGTTGATTTGTTTTTGCTAACTATGGATCTTTATGCATCTTGTAGTAGGTATGTTTATCCTGGGTTTGTCTTGTACTGTTTAATTAGATGAAACGTCCGATTTCATGGATTTTTTTGTTCAACTACTTTACTTTGTTGGGATTTTCCAAATTTAATCCACTAAATACAGAATATTTCAAATGTGTTTACTTATCTACTATTTACATGTATACAATTTACAAGTGTGCATTTTGCGGGTTACACCAAAATACCACAAAACTAATTAATTAAAAAAAAAACAATAATGAGGTAATCACAGCAACCGTTTTCCAATGTTTCTTATTACTAATAAGAAAAATGAGTTTGTATAGTTCAAAAACATTTTGCAGCCATTTCGGAAAATGCATTTCTGCAGTGATGTTTTCCTTTTGTATTTATGATGTTGGCTTGAATTATGTTAAATAAAATATATGTACAGCAAGGAAGATTATTTCCGCGATAAGAATTTGTTCTGATGACATATTGGAGTGAAAAATTCAGAAGATGGAGAAGATAAGTGAGAAGATTTTGGAAATACAAAGTCCAAAGTAAAAATGGATAGGAAAATTATAATTTTTTTGATAAAATATTACATTTGGGAAACGGTTGACTGAAATGCGAAAATATTTATAACGCAGGTTAATTTGTTGTGCATCATTCAGTGCTTATATATACGTAATACCAAAAAAACTGGTATCACTGAAAAAGTACCTTTCTCTGCACAGGCCAGATCCTTGGCTTTTGACACCCAATCGACTCAAAGTTTGCTCTAGTCGCGCCCAGTCTCCACTGCACAAGCTTAAATACATACACACTATCTACTATGGTAAAGAACAACCATATAAAGGATGTGTCAAAATCAGTACTGTAAATACAGTAAATTATGGATATTTTCTTAAAACTTATGATCATTTAAATTGAAATTAAGTCTTAAGCAATCAAATAAAGGTGTATTGAGGGCACTCGATTCCATATAGGTGAATTATAAGCAAATATGTGATGGGATTGTATTAAATGCATTTGGAGACCGTTGAAAGGTAACGATATCCTGGTACCAGGACACATGGGACATACGAGCAGCGGAAAGACAGATTGCCTGATAATTCTCATCAGTAACATTCACCAGACTGGAATCTTTCTACGACGTCGCAAAATCGACATTAAACATGGTCACAAGTTTGTTTCACGGGATGGTCACAAATTTTGCTATCCATAGAACACATGCTTATTCCGTATCATCAATAGATAAGTTTTAATCATCTTGTTTATTTAAACTCTTCAAGTAGTGAGATTTAATTAAACTATTATAAAAGATACAATTTTTTGATTGTTTTTTAATCAAAAAGAAATAGTACTTGAGTTTGATGAAGATAATAAAGAGGAATATGGAATGTTCTAAGCGGACTTTCTTGTACATATATAAACGCTTATATGAGTTATGACTTAAATTAATGATTCCATCCTTTATATGGTTTTTTTTTTAGGCAAGCCTAGAGGAGAACACTAAGCAAAGGGACGCATTACAAATAAGGGTTCTATTGTTTTACGTAACCACAAAAGATTTTTGTTTATAAATTTCTAAACATAAAATTAACACATTAACCTGAAAACTATCACAGTAACTGAGCACCACATGTTTCTATGTAATGTAGTAAAAAATTATATTGCAATGCGTCAACTCAAATTTTAAACGCCCGATTTGACACACCCAATAAAATACCACACTTAATTGACAAATGGCTTTCTATCACAATTCTTAACCTTCTAAATGGTACCGATAGTTGCATTGACCAACACTTATCCAAATGGTCCAACGATAAATTATCCGTGTACGATTCAATCCCCTAAGCTTTAGGGCTTGAAGTATGTTAATAGCAATTCGAGGTTGGTTGGCTTGAAAAATATACCTGGTCTTTCAATTAGTGTTTATAGTTTTTTGTAATAACTGTACATAATAATCAAATTGCAATAACCAATTGCACAACTTAAATGGTTATTTTTTTTTTAAATCTAGATCTATTATATCTTCAAAAAGCAACATAGTTCGGCTAGTTTTTGGTAACATCAAAAGTGATTCCTTTTTATTGAGAATGCAAAATTAATTTTGCCACCGTTTTTAGCTTATTAAAATTAACTTTTCTTACGTCTCCAAAACTTCTTGTATCACATAAAAATTAAAATGTAATGAAGATCGTATTCAGTAGTTTAAAAAATATAATAGAAAGCGATATGTATTGAGAATAGTGTTGGTATTTTTGAAACAGATAATAAATTCTGTTCTGTTAAAATACACATTAAAGCGTTAAACACATTATTAGTCAACACCGTGCTAAGCTGATAAATAAAATTATCAAAATTACAATGAAAAATAATAATATTCTTATTGATTGCTATTAAACACAAAATTTTAAAATTCTCTCCTTCAGCTTAATATGGTTTGAACCTTTTTCCAATAGTTTTGCTTGAACCTCGATAAGCTTAAAACCTCTTGAATAATGTCCACATTAAACAAAAAACTTACCCAACAGTGATCGGCTGTCGATTAATATCCACATTATCCGGAGCTGAATAAGTGTTTGATGAATAATATTCTTTAATATGTTGCGGATTAATAATCAGTTCATTACTGTGCTGAGATGGAGCTAAAAACAGAAGTAATGTATTAATAGCTAATACAAAATGTATATGATAGTTTCGATCTTATTGTCCATCTTCAGCTTTGAAAATATATTAAAACAGTAGACAACTAATATATTTTATGCAAATTATATCATGTAGGAGGTGAAAGGTTATTTGTAAAATTACAAAACAACATAATATACAGATTTATAAATATACAAATGGGAAGCAGCATATATTTAGGTATTATCTAACTTTAGGAAATGGTTGGTGAAATCCTTCTGGTGGTTATTTTTGCATCTGTCTTAATATTGGAATAATTGGAAATCTGGATAAGAAGAATTATAGCAGAATATATAAAGATGTTTTGGCATTCTGAACAGTCAGTTTATTGCCAGGTATACCAATATGTGAGGGATCTCTCACAAGTCTTTTAGGTCGCAGTGTGGTAAATCCCACCAGGCCAATCGAACTCCTTGTGATATACAATATTGTACTACCCGGTAACAATTTAATGAAGATTGTATATTTCTTAGACAGCTAATGGTTCGACATGTATTATATATAAGCAAGTGGTAGGCGAAAATATAGGCGACCCTACTATAAACACTAACATACAGAGAGGTCGAAAATTTTTTGTATGAAAAAGCTAAAAGACATGAATGTAATATCCTATTATTTCTCCATGTATATTAATTCACACACAATATAATTGATTTTTTTAAATGACAACCTGTCAAGCTTTTAACAAACAGAAAAAATAATGCATGCATACCAAAAAGTAAAGTGCGCTTGTTTGTAATCATTATTAATAAAGATTATTTGCCACTGCCTACGTTTAATCGTTGCTGACCTTTTAAAAAAAATTAAACACAACAATTCAATTCCAATCTTTTGTTAACTTAATAGTACCTAATATTGTTAATGACGGGAAGTGATTGGAAATCAATTTGAACCATTTTTGATAAAATAATCAAATTTGTTCACGATTACACATAGGCGGCGGCAAATAGTTTTTAATTTAAATGAGCACTAAAAGGTAGAGATGTCGATAACTTAGAATCAACGGAGCCATTTTTTATAATTTTCTTAAACATTGACAAGTTGTCACTCACAAAAATTCAACAGTTTTCTATATCCTCATGTATAATATAGTATATTAAGTACCAAGTGTCAAGGGATATTTTTGTCACTATATTTTTTCTACGCCCGCAGAAAAAAAAACACAATTATTATTATATTATTTTCATTCACTGACGTGTCATTGAAAAATCAAATGACATTGAACTACAAAATTATCACGGAATATTAACGAGATGTGTCTTTTCGCACTTCAAACACTAGCGAATGTCAAACCCGTGTTTAGATGCGGTTTTAGTGAAGGAAGTAGAAAAAGTATGTGAATATATTATTATATGATTATTTAATATGATATTATCACAATAAATAAGATCTACTCACCTACGGAATTTCTATTATATTCGCTCTTTTCGTCACTAGTAACGTCAAGACGCATAGATTCATCACCGAAACCCTTCATATCGTCCACTGTCATATACTTGTACTGCTGTTGATCTAGTAGCGGATCATCACCTACATTTAAAAAACACTTAATAAAAGGTACATTTATGAAAACCTTCTGAAAACACGAAAGATAATATACATTCCCGGTGAGATATCGATGGTTTTGTGATAAAAAGTATTAATAAACTGATAAAGTTGTTTCATTTATTATTTCATTTAGCGATAAGGTTGAAACGTGGAAGGTTTCGTAACACGATGCATTGCTGTTTGTTGTATAGTGAATTTAAATATTATAGACCAGTACAGATAGCCCAAAATGAAATTAAAAGGGGGCAAAATTAATAACTGAAGACGTTTTAGGGGTCAAACGAGTCAACTTTCGCCGGAAATGACGAAAACCCTACATTTTACGTGGTGGGATTTTTGGTTCCTGCATTCCTGACGTCAATTTCTTCCGTTTCTCATCATTCGATTTCTGTTATTAATTTTGTCTAGGAAAAAAGTCATCTGCACTGGTCTATTACGCGAATTCGATAAGATAATGTACGAATGTATGGAAAACCTTCTAGAAAATCATTAAAACCAAGGTATATTAGACAAATACGATCAAATATAGCAGGTTATTTATTGTTTTTTTCAAATATACACACAACGCTAATCTTTGCAAATTGACGTTAATTGTGAGTTATACAATAATATTAATTTGTTTTATTTAACACTTTTATAGGCCAGATATTTATGTTTGAAACATGTTCTAAAATATTTTATAAGCAATATCTAAAATAACATAACCAATCACCGAAGGATTTTGTTACCCATGTACGTCAAACTAGAAATTATAATTAACCAATAAACAATTTTCTTTTACATTTTACCGATAAAATGCCAATAAAAAGCTGGATACCCTGTATATCACAAATTTTAATTAATAATGCATTTTTAAAATAATTTTCAAATCCAAACAATTATATATTTTTTCACAAGCATTTACTTAAAGTCTGTTCCAACTGTAACTAGAAACTGTCAAAATTGATTAGAGAATAGGTACTGCAATCAGTGAAACTAAACTCGTTGTTTGCTATGGCCAATTATTCTCTGATCGTTTCTGACGGTTTTCGATTGCGGTGTCTGTCTGGATGCAATTAATTCTTGCAAGTTATATTTGACCCACTTCCTAGTTTATTCACATACAGATCAAGTTTGGATAACAATGCATAAATGTTTACATCTTTTTAGGGAATTTGGATAAAAGCAAATATTTAAGAACTTTTTTTTAAACTTTTCAAATGAAAAAATATTTAGATCTGTTTTCCACTGCACCGTGTATATTCACAAAAATTTCCCGCATAAAACATTGTATCAAAAAATCTATTGAAACACATGACATCTTTATTTTGGTGCGACGTCTTTTAAATATTTTAAAAAACATTGTTGTGTTTATTTGTCACCTAAAACTAAGAAATGATTGTCTAAATAAGGTAATTCTCTTACATTGTTGCAGGTTTGAGTATGAAAAATAACAACATAGTCCCTCTGTTTACTTTGTTTCACAATACAACAAACACTTGAAACAACTTTATGGCGTTCTATTTATATAAATAAAGGCCATTAAAAACTAGTTGATGTACTGTTCACCTGTGGACAATTATCAACCTATTTGAGATAAGTTTTATGTAAACTATAAAAAATATAAACTATGAACTAATATTGAAAATTCAGTTGATTGGAGTTTGTTCTATGACGTTATTTAGAAATTTAACCTGAAAACTGTCCTCGCTTTGATAATTTCGGTTTGGATGATATCAAAATTATTGAATTAGATTCATTATGTATGTAGTTAGGTTCATGACCTTGATGTCAGTTTAATAAGCCAGTTGTAACTTTCGAACATTAGTAATTATTCGAGTTATTTACCAACTACATAATAAATTTATGATTAAAATTAACACACAAATTAAACCAATCGAAAACACTATTAATTTGACAAACTCCAGAAAACTTTTATTTCAAAATAGTTTAAAAATAAAAGAAAAGATCATGGGTATGTTCTAGAGTTTGATCTCCTGGACAAAAGTGGCCTTCGCACAATTCAATCTTACGACTTGTTTCCGAGATACAGAGCGTTAAAGTTGGAAAAGCTGTTATTAAGGAGTTATATTTCGCATAGGCAAACCTTTTTAATATGAATATTTTGTACCATACCATACTCATGAGGCATTCTTAGACTGAGTTTGATCCAATTTATTGATGGTTACAGGGTGAGACAAGAAATAGCTGAATGAAATTCAATATTTTTTACTGTATAGACCAAGCAATAGAGCATCAAAATAGTGAATTTTTGACAAAAATCCTAGTGGAAAACGGACTGTGCCATCTAGTAAAAGTATCATGGCACCTTCTCTTGTTTACTTGAACTTGTTTTCTACGAAGTTACATCGCTACAACTTGAAAAACGACAAAGATTTGAATTTCTCCCGTTTTTCCAAATTTAGTACAAACTCTATAACATAGGTATCCTAAATAGAAAAAATTTTTGCATAAAATATGTGCTGTGCCCTTTTACTAACTCTATAATTTATTTAATTGAACAATAACATTGCTCTCTATAAATGGAATATGAAAATGATTTGATAACTAGCGTGAATAAATAAGTTTGTTCCAACTAGCGATAGAACCGTTCTAGATATCGTCCGCGCAAGTGCAATATTTCTTTTGCGTTCCAGCTGATTATAGTTTATAGTATCGTTCTTAGGACGGTACAAAAACTACCTTTTGGAAAGAGTGATAAAGTTGATGACTCCAGAACGATTCCTAAATGACAGGTGGAACGAAGCTAATAAGTTAGAATTGTTAATATAAAATAAGTCAGCAACATGCGATAATGTATTCTAACCACTAAATCAATTGAATACACAAAAGATATGTTGTTCATGCGATAACTAACATCTACTGAAAGTGCAAATTTTCATTATTGAGAAATAGAGAGAGAAAAAACAATTAACAGTGATTAATATCTCGGACTTACGTGTATAGGTCATATGTCCCTGGTAGAAGGGTAGATAGATGTGCTGAGCATGCGTTGGTCGGCCATAAGCAACTGGATGCTCGTCCACTCCGCCTGCATGCAATCAACCACCACCCTTAGCGGACACACGCTTACTTTTGTTTTTTATTTATACATTTTTTGTACATGTTTACTTTGCACAGTACATTATGTCTAACAAAGCCTTCAACTTTTGAGGCTGGATCGAAAAAAAAAAAACGATAAACGTGAACTAAAGCCAGAAGACATTTGTTTTATTAGTGTTTAATCATATAATTTGCAGACATTTCTTATTAAGATTGCAATTAAAGAAATTTTTTGTTTTGATTCCCTGTAAAATAATTTTTTGGAAGATCCGACAACAATTTAAATACCACCATAATAACGACCATATCCCAAGATCCTTGTACACCAAGATCTATAAAAATCGTGCGATCCGTTTTCGAGATAATTGAGTCGTTCCATAATTACAACCCACTCTGTATATCATTACATTTATTACATTTCAAGTATGTTAAGTTGTAATGGTGTTTTTTGACTTTAGTTTACATTAGTCAAATTGCTTTGCATAGGATCTTGTTTCTCAAAAGTTTTAAGGTACTTTAGACGCACACTATATACATGTACAAAATAATATAAGATAACCTATTATCAGCAAAATAAATCATACCACATAGTTCATGAAAAACAACAAGCGAATGGAAAAATTATTTCGTTAGTTGGAATTCAATTCACCTGAACAACAGAATATACTTTACTGATAAATTGTAAAAAGTGTTTACTATGTTTACTTGTATTTTTTCCGACTGTACAGTAAACACAGTTTATCTCTCAATATTATTATTAGCCAAACAACTTTAATGAACACGAAAACTAAAATAAATTGTTATATAAACGTTCATACAGAATATTTTCTCTACAAGCTGCTATAGAAAAACGCAAAAAATAAATTAATGTATTTATAATAAAGAGCAAAAATGTTTGGCAATATAAAAAATGTTGCACCTAAATAAGTACATTCGAAAGATAGCCAAATTGAAATACAGATAATGTGATAAAAGTTGGAGAAAGACGACCATATACATGTTCGGCAAATATTCATCTTCCGTATGCAGAATTTCATATGTGAACAGTGTGACGTGACAACGTGATGTACCCGCCCCTATGGCAAACCCCAGCTCCTTCCCCTCAGATCATTTTTCGGT
>CAJUYI010000541.1:0-11391 GCA_910591695.1 Galerucella pusilla | reverse complement strand
TTTCGGTTACCCCTACCCTCCTACTTCACATCCCCGTTTGTTCGACGCCAAGCGGACCATTAACAACAAAGTTTCATGCTAATGCCCCTATGGAATAGTCACACCTTCTATTTACCAACCCATGCGTTTGCGCAGTGCCCCCACCTCCCATTACGCCATTCTGGCCACTTCCGCTCCAGAAACGGCTTGGTGCATCCACCAGTGAGAACTAATACATAAAATTCTATAAGCAAAAGAGAGAACAAAATACTTTCCCACCACTCTAGACTCGATTGGTCTACATACACTCTCCGGAGGGTCTATTTGAAATCATGATATGAAGAACATGGAACATAGAAAATATAAAAGGAAACAATATTAAATTAGTTCCGAAATATAATAAGAATGGAGAGAATAATATTAGGAACTGGAAACGCAATTTAAAATGAGTAGATGATATCAAAAAGAAAAGAATCATCAAACATAGGAGGTAAAATTACTTTAATGGAATTGGAATAAAGAGTACATGTAATGATGCTGGAACTCATTCATCTGACACCTGAAATGGTACAAGGTATTGGAAAAGAAGAATAAAATAATTTAGGTAGAATCTATAATGGTTGGCACTTGGTAGAGTATAATAATTGTAAGTGTGCTATAATGTGCCATATTCCATTATTTATAAACAAAGTGTCTATGTGAGCTAAATTATTATATTATAAAGTCCCAGTTTCGTTTGGTGATGTCCACTTATACCAACCATAATTTATAAATAAAAGGTCCGATTTGAATGGTTTAAAGAGGAATATACGTTTACATAATAAGCAGTGATTATGAAATTATTTAGAGTTAATATCATGATACAAATATCATAATTTGACTGATTAATTTGCCTGTTGTGGATAAAAAAATATTTAAGTATCATTATATTTGCATTTGCATTTTTCTAAGCCTACCTACAACACACCAAAACAAAATGTTAATATTTGTTTCAAATGTTATTAGGTCAGCTTATTACGAACACAAAGTATTTTTTGAATTCAAACGATAAACTTTGAAGAATATTTCATCGATATGTTTTGCCAACAGTACCACAAAATGGAGTAACCTATTGATTTAATGTTTTACAAAAGCACCGACACGCTGATACGTAGATACTATACCATTTACTTGATTGACCATCTTAGCATGATCAGTGCCAATATAACCATGAAAAAATAACTATAAACTTCCAACGATGCCACATCTTTTATAGTTTAAGTATTCCTTAGTTAAAATATGTCAAAAACTGAATGGTACTAAGTATCAGTTTTATGAATAGATCTGATAAAATGAAATCTTGTATTAGGCAACCTTTAGCGTTTCAAATATCCTTCAATCATTTATCATTTAAACATAAAACACCCTGTACTCAGTTAATGAAGTATAAATATAAACGAAAAAAAAATTATATACAAACCTCCTTCATCCTCGGAATCCGACATGAACGTTTCCTGCATAGCTTCTGGGGCGACAACCTTATATTTTTCTTCAATATTAGTCGTCACCGTCATTGTTACATTTGTCTCTGTCACAACTTTAAGTTCTTCGACAACGCTTATATAGCCCAATTTGTTTGCTATACCTAATGCAGTTTGGCCATTCTGAAACAAAATCAACATTTCAAGAACTATTCTGCATACAAATGTTTATACGCCAAGTAGGCAACAGTCCATACACAGTTTAACGATTTAGACACAACATTAGTAATACCCCTCGTAATTGCGAAGAGAAGCAGATTTCATTATTGAAGTGAAATATAGGATGTTTCAAATTTTTTTATGTTTTAAATATTAATTCTTCGCCATGCTTTCCAAAACTTATCCTTTTCTTTTCTTTCTGAACCACATTCAATTGTTGTGACATTAATTTATAGTATTAGCGGCAAATTAATATTCTTCCGATTGTACATGTTTCATGAAGCCTGATGATGGTAATTTTTGTACCGAAACTAGTAGCTGAATAATTTGTCCTTTTTGGTGGACAAAATTGAATAATTGTGGTTTGGACTTTGAGTTTTATTGAACCTTCTTGTTTGGATTTCGTATAACCACATTTGAGATATGGGTGAGCTCTTGAAGTTAAAATATAGGATGTTCCATTTAAAAAATTGGGTATGGTGACCATAGAGAGGAAGGGGTTGAAGTTATATCGTCTAAATGTGAGTAAAAAGACGACCCTCTTTAATCTTTATATGATTTTTGACGTGTTTATTCATTTTCTTATAAAAGTGTTAGTTGCAGGTTTTAAATCGGGCGAACTTGATGATGATAATTTTTCGTGGCGGTTTATCATGGTCGTATATAAAACAGTAAACAAGCCTTGGCAAAAAGTTTGTTTTTCCCGTGTCGCACTCCTCGTAGCACTCGCGCTGTTATCTTGGATCTTCAGAAAAAAGCAACCGAAATCAGCTGAACAACGAAACCTTTGACACCGTTTGACGATGCTTGACTTGAGACTGATTTAATTAGGTTTTATTTATTAAATATCATTTAAATTTCTTAGAAATAGAAATACTGTGTTTGTTATTATTTTAATCGCAGAAACATTGAAATTATGGTTTTATTTGAAAACAATCAACATTGATTGAAAATTACAAAAGAAAAATATTTACGTTTGTTAGGGCGTTGGGATCGGCCTTATTCTTCAACAACAAAGTGATGACCAGAACGTGTCCTTGTTGAGCAGCTTGATGGAGTGGAGTGTAGCCTGCTAACGTCGTGGGATTCACGTCGGCTCCTTGGTCGATTAAAAGACGCACCATATTAACATGTCCGTGATGGCAAGCAATATGAAGCGGTGTGTATCCTTGTTTAGTTTGGGCATCTTTTTGAGATCCTCCTCGAAGCAAAAGTTGAGCTACTGGTACTCGATCTTCTTGAGCACATAAGTGAAGAGGAGTGAGTCCGTTCTGAAAAATATTATTATCCGTGAAAACTGAAGACACAAAAAATGTTATTGTATACAAGGTGATTTGATTCATTATTTCGTTTGGGTTGTGCTCAGTATTATTACCTTGGCCATATGGTTTACATTGGCTTGATGTTCTAACAACAAAGAACACATATCAGAGTGTCCCTCTTGCGAACTGAGATGTAGAGGTGTAAAACCAGCTTTTGATTCAGCATTTGCTTGAGCTCCATATTCGAGAAGAGTCGTAGCGATGTCCATCTATAACAATAAACAAATTCAATTGAAAATAATAAATAATTTACCATTTATAGAAACATTTAGAAAATACCATAGGAAATATTTTTCCTTAAGCTAGTTGTCGTGCGATGGGCCTTGTGTCAGAAAATTTCAACTTTCTACCACAGAGTACACCATCTAACAAGAGACGAAAGCTTTGTCGGTTCCTTTGAAGTCGGACTTACACGATATTGAGCGGAAATACGTCGAGGCATTGAAACATAAACTACCTGATACACTGAAAAAAGTAACACGAGTAATGATTCGAAGTAAAACCATAACTACACTAAGAAAAATAGTAGTGTTGATGAACATCCCTCCCAATTAGGTCTATAGAATATTTTTTTAACTACTAACATGAGAACACCTTATTATTCATCTCATATTTCTAATGAGAAGTAATTCATTTTTAATCTAACCTTAAAATAATACACTCTGAACTGAGGGGAATGAACGGAAGTGACGACTTGACATTGACAGATAAACTAATTAATTCACGCATGTGCACACAAATTTGCGATCACGAAAAATACTTTCTTTCACCTCTTGTTAGAAGGTGTACTTCTGTGTTTTTACAAACCATGACATTTGATAACATCAAACTAATGCCCGTTTTACGCAAATAGACTCCAGAATGACGTCAGTGACAGGTCGACCATATTGTTCTGGAAGGCACATGTCATATTCCATTCACTTTTCATTGCTTACTGATAATAATTAGACTCTAATTAGTTCTTAAAACTATCTGAAACGCCATTGGGATTTTTTTTCGATTTCCGGCTGCTCAAACCAAGCGAGGTTGACTATTTGATTGGATGCTTGGATTATTGCTTTGAAACAGGGGCCTCTCAGTCACACTTAAAGATTGGCGTGTGTGTTCTCGACATTTGATCGAAGATTAGTTTCCCTATATCAGTCAATTTTTGTTTGACAGATTTTTTGATTAAAAAAAATTAAAGTAAATTATAAATGATCTTACCTGGTTTTTTCTTGCAGCTATATGTAATGGTGTATGTCCATTTTTGGCAGTAGCATGGGGGGAAGCACCTTTATCCAATAATAAAAGCGCTACGGGTTGGTGGTCGTAATGGGCGGCAACGTGCAATGGAGTAACTCCATTCTTTCCTTGGGCGTCGGCTGGAGCGTCTCTTTGTAACAAAAGTCTGACAACGTTAAGATGTCCATACTTGGAAGCAAGGTGAAGAGGAGTAAAGCCCTTTTTAGTTGTGGCAGTTAAATCTGCCCCGTTGTCTAGAAGAACTGATGCCACCTAAGCAAAATAAAAATCATTTATTAGTAAACCAACAGATTTCGATTCAAATTTTGAAATTGTACATGTAGAACCTAAATAGATTACCTCTTCTTGTCCCTCTTTAGCAGCTATGTGAAGTGGAGTGTACAGATCCTTGGTCATGGCTTGGGGTTGGGCGCCATGTTGAAGCAACAGCATAACAATATCAACATTCCCCAATCTAGAAGCAACGTGAAGCGGCGTTTGCTCTTCCCTGGCTTTGGCATCGACTGCAGCACCGTTTCGAAGAAGTATTCTTATTATATCAGTCTAAAATATAAAAGGTTTTATTTCATAAAAATTACAAATCCACATGAATAATATGGTAGATATAGAAGAGGTTAAATTGTAACTGTATTCATCTCCCATTTAAAAATCTAGGGCACACACTTAGGATGCTACTGTATAGATAGGGACACTTACACAAGAAATAGGTCTATAGTATCTGAGCTTTAGTCAAGTAGAAGAAAGGGATCTTTAAGGACGTGTGTCAAGATAAGAAGTCACAGTTGTTCAAAGTCAATAGATATGACACGAAAACGAACAGACTGTCACTAGTGACTGTGCAGCAACGCCGAAGTAATAGGCACGTTCTTTCATTCACCGGTACATCCACCAATCGACCAACTGCGTTTTTATGTTCATTGGTGGATTGTAGATTTAAGAAATGGCGCGTTCATTTATTACTGTTGCATCAACAAAAATTGCGAACCACTCCATCGTTGTATCGAGGTAGTGGATACATTTGGTGGTTAACAAAATGACAGCTTAACCTCAAAACACTAACGACTTTTTGAAGCGGTCAAAGAAATAGACCATTTAAAAGAAATAAATTTAAAATGTGGTAACAGCAAGGTATTGACGGCGCTATAAACAGCGTCAGAAATTGAAAAAATTTCAAGTGGAACTATCAGATGAACTGCTACTCCGAGATCTAGAGGCTAAAATAACTACAACACTTTTCAAACTATCTTCATTCATTTCGTACATTTCTGCTAATAACAACAATCAACTTAGAAATAGATTGTCAGTGGTCAGATGATTTAAACAACAACAACAACTGCTTTTTTTATGTGCCACTGATGACTCTAACATGTCGTTACAGCGGAAACTGACGTCATTCAACCAATGGTGAATAAATGATGCAAAAAAAACGTTCCTAATTCATCTCCTACAATTGCAAAGCAAAAGAAATTGATTATATCTAATTTTTAGTTGTATTTTTTTCGAGCAATTCAGCACGTTCCAAATAGCATTTTATTGAAAATATCAGTTGATAAAAGTTATATTTATTTGTCGAATTTTTAAATATACAACATTTTAATTCTTACTTGATTAGCTCTAGCTGCCAAGTGAAGAGGAGTTTCTCCTCTAACGGTGGGTATGTCGGGACTAGCATCGTGTTGTAATAAATAAATAACAATATTCATACATCCCATAAAGCTGGCAACATGGAGAGGAGTCAAACCGCTCTCTGTCGTAGCTCCAATACCTAAATACAATAAAACATTGTTACAATTTCCATTTTTTTCTGTCAAGTAAGTAATTTTGACTTCCTCGATAAAGTCACAATAATTATCTTTTATTTTCATTGAACAACTTTAGATATACTAACTTGCTCCATGTTTTAGTAGTAGTTCCACGACTTTTATTCTATTTTTCTTACAAGCTATATGAAGAGGAGTGAAACCGTTTAGTGCTCTAGCGTTGGGATCCGCTCCTCTGTCCAACAAAAGTTTGGCAACTCTAACGTGTCCACAATGAGCTGCAACGTGAAGAGCTGTCAAATAATCAACCGTCACTTCATCCACTGGGGCGCCGTGATAAAGAAGAATTCTAGCTGCGTCGACGTGTTCACCTTGAGCTGCCATGTGTAAAGGTGCAAGGCCATTCTGAAAAAATAAAAATAATGGTAATAAGATTTGTTATTAGCGAATTATTTGTTTCTTCTGCGTGAACAATGGCTGTTAGTTTTGATGTAATTTATGATAAGAACTAATTTACATGGATATTTGGTCATCGCTCATTTAGTTTATGCTATTAGAAGTTCTATTCTCTATCACTAAAATTGATTTGATTTATTATGATTACATTAAATCTGAGCTTATCACTTCCCACCTTTGCTGCCATATTTATTTTTACAACTAATACTACTGGACCCAGTTAATCATAATTTAAAATTGACATTCTTTAAGAAGGAACAATATTTTTTCTATTAGGATGTAATTTAAATAATTAGTAACTACTTACCACTCAACACCCTACAAATAAATTTCGCATTTTTAAATAAAACGGTAAGGAATCAAAAGATTTACAGCAAATTATTTTTTAGATATTTGTATAACAGAACGATAAACATTTAAACATGAAAAGCTATAAGAACTGTTGTATTTCACTTGAGTAGACACACATACAAAACTTATATTCTCATTTAAATGTTAAATAAAGATTTACGGTATTTTATTTGTTTTTTTCAAACAAACCATATGCATTAAAGTTATTTGAAAAGAGTAATAAAACTCGGACAACAAAATAAAATTTCAATGTCATTAAATAATTCTTAATGGCAAGAGATATTGTTTCGTTAGACTGGAAATGTTATTATTATTATTCTAATGTGGTAATTATACATTATTTTTTTTAGATTTGTAATAATATACCAACTTTAGAACTAGTTTTATGGTTGATGTCTAACTTCCTTTCCTTTTACAAGTTGGTAATTTTTTTAAAAAGACATATGTAAGCCGTTCCTCATTTTCTGAACATTGTCTCTGGTTTGCGATTTTCTCATTCTTGCACGGATGCACGTAGTACCACACTGTGGTAAAATGCTCGTTCCTAGGTTGCTCGGTAAGCCTCGCCTCCAAAAGTATTAAATTGTAAATTATACATACCTTTGTTTTGGCGTGCATCGGAGCTCCGTTTTCTAATAATAAGTCGACAACATGATCATGTCCACTTCTAGCTGCACAATGTAACGGTGTTAAACCGTCTCGAGTTTTGGCTTGGATGTCAGCTCCCTTTGCCACCAATAACGATACCATATTTATTTTTCCCCATTTACTAGCGACGTGAAGTGGTGTTATGTTGTGTTTTGCAGTATAATTTACGTCAGCGCCTGTAAAACAAATTTACAAAAAGTATAAAATGTCGTATTGTCTCAATATTCTAGCATTATTGAAACACTATTTAAGTGAAAGAGCTAAAATTGTTTAATTAAACCACAATAGGAGTAATATAAAATCAGGTGATATATGAGTTGTGCAAGGCACTATTTTTGTTTATATAAATGTTACTTTTTGCTTACAATTTCAGACGCTGATACAGTTGGATTTTGCAACGATAAATCTTGACCAAGTTGACTAACCGTGAAATGTGGAATTGAAGAATGAGTGACAGATTATTTAAAATTAAAATTATGTCAATCTACCAAAAAGACAAGCAAAGAATATGAAATTGGAAAGTGAAAGATTCATATTATTCGGAAAGAGAAATCATGTCCTTAATCGACAAGGAAACATGATTATCCTGAGCACTGTACTTTCAACAGGACTATTAGGCCAGTGGGCATTAATATTACATTACTCAGTTTTTTCTTTCGAGAAATCTTCAAGTGATTTCCTCAACTAATGTTCTAATCCCTACTTTCATAATGATATTTATTGATAACCTTCATTTTTCTTCAATATCATTATGACGGTATTAAATATTCCATTTTTATGAACAAAACTTATTTGAATATTTGCCAAGTTGTGAAATGTCACCCTACTATCGAGACTTTATTCTTATATCAATTTATTCTTTCGACTCATACGTAAATACTAAAAATCCCAGCATTTTATTGTAATATTCTGCGACCCATTGCTTCTGCCCTACTTGTGAAGTACACTTCTTATGCAAAATGCCAAGCTTTACCTTCTGAAATAACCCCAAAGAGACATATTCATAGCTACTACTAAATTTTAATGTTAAATATTTGTCAAATTATTGCCAAACATAATATTAAGTTTTCCATTACCTTAACTCCTGTTATTATGGATAGTAGTAAAAGAGAATGTCTCTGCTTTTATATCCTTATTTGAAGTATCAAAATATTTATGATTACTGTTACAACTGCTTAATTTATTGAACACATTTGTGACATTTTATGAGATAAGTTAAGAGCTCCAATGCGTTTGGATTATTGTTATAACGTTTATTAATTATTCTAGGTTTAAGTTAGTTTTATAACTTATTGTTGTACAATAGTACATTATGCAACGATCATGGTTATTAATACACAATCATTAACCGGGATACGAAATGAGCCGAGTGAGCGGTAAAAACTTTATCTTTTCAATAAAATTTCAGTCTTAGTATCGATAAGAATTGACCTCTATTTCACAAAAAAATCATCAAAATCAAATGAGTGGTTCAAGAGACAACCCCATAATAATATAGCCTTGCTATATTTTGCGGGTAATGATGAACACCATAATCATGTAATACATGTCTAATTACCTTTTTCGTAAAGAAGAGAAGCTACTTTGTCGTTACCATAGTGAGCTGCAATGTGTAGAGGTGTAAATCCGCTTTTGGAAGTAACATCGGGGTTATGTTCGTTTTGTAGAAGAAGGGAGGCAGCTTTAACGTCATCTTTTTTGGCAGCGATGTGTAAGGCGGGAAGACGGACTTTGCCCCGAGTATCATTTTCCAAAAGTACTGCAACCACTTTGTCGTGACCTTGCTGCATTGCTACTGCAAGTGGTGTAAATCCATCCTGTAATAAAAAGGTGTCAGTTATACTCTGAACAACAAGCTTATAAGAACAATTTTTGCATAAATTGTCTGAAGTTAACAATGCAATCCAGGATCATTTATTTTTCCACCATATACATACAGGGCGTCCATAAAGTAACGCATACATTCATTATTAACTAAATAAACAATAAAATTGGAATTTCCCGAAGCAGGTCGATTTTTAATTTCAAATTACAATCTAATATACAGGGTAAAACACTTTCGTGTGATGACGTTATCACCGTTTTTTTTAACGATTTTTAGCAGGTTAACGCTTTAAATTGTCACCTTGTATATCCCAATTGTTATCAACAGTATGACATAATATCATGAACAATTAATGAACTTGTAATTACATATATTACCTCAGTAGCCAATGCTTGATTAGCTCCTTTAGACAACAAGTATCGTACACAGCCATCGTGATTTTCTTGTGCTGCCATATACAGCGGAGTGAAACCATTTTGGGATTGAACATTTAAAGCAGCACCATGTTGAATTAACAATCGAACGATTTCTTCTTGACCAGCTAAAACATAAATAAAAAGCAATGTAAGTAAATGGATTATTTTTAGGATGATACAATAAGTATGTTTTTCTTCTTCTTCTACTTAAGTCAATGTGATCTGAGATAAAGTGATGTGAGTAAGCGACACACTAAAAATTAAATTCGAAAAAAGATTTATGAGACAGATTCGTATCAAATGAAGTAATTTTTTTTAAATTCATAGATAACATTCACACCAAAAAAATATTAGATTGTTATTCAAAATTCAAACAAATCCAATATTTCTTCATCTCCTCCACTTTATTTTCGACTCAAGTTTAGCTGATACCCCCGCCACAATTCGAAGTGAGTAAATAAGAGAGATCAACTGAAATACCTGTCAAAAGGAACACACATAATGTAATGACCAGTGCAGACGTCCTTCTGGATGTGAAATTTTGTTCACTCTGTAATTTTTTAGATATCTAGTAGATTTTTGAAGTTTTTTTGATTCTCAACGTCCCAATTACACTACATATGGTGGTTTAAAGTGTTGCACTAAGTAGTGAGCAGAACAATTTACTAAATTTACATGAGTTAAAAAAAAATAGTTTCTCATTAGATACCACATCTGTTGACGATAGAACAGAATACAATTATTACAGTCAAATGGTGTTAAAAAGCTCTAGAAATATATGGCTGAAATGTAAAAGCAGTATACAATATACATGGACGGTATCAAAGGGAATAATTATTATGAAACCACTAATATGATTAAAATAGCTAAAAAAAGAATTGGAGTAGCGACATTGGAATGAAAATGTAATTGGGTTTAGTCATGACATTTTGTTCCTGGACAGAGGATGGTCGCCTACATTAATAACATTAATATGGATTACGTTTGATATAAACGTTGCATATTTTTATAACAAGATTACTTTTTTAAATGTGACTCTCAAATTTAATAATCTATGTGGTAGAGATGGTCGTATTTGCAATAACAATAATGTGTTGCCGGCATCTCATACAAGGACTTAACATTAATCCTACCAAAACCACTGAGAAGGGAAAACTCAACCTCAAAATCATATAACTAGATGGAGACAAGAAGTCAAATATCTAGGTTTAACTCTATACAATAAACTTCTTGGTTTCAATTTTTTTTGGAAATAAACTTAAATATTTATTTACAAATAAGCACATTGGAGTTTATTTTGTATAGCTATCTAATTTTCCAATTATTAGTGAGTATTTTGAGAAATCAAATTAATGTTGCGTGTAAATGGGTATTAACTTACCAAGAGAAGCTATGTGTAATGAGGTATTTCCTTTTTTAGTTGCTGCATCTGAAATAGCACCACGTTTTAATAATTCTCGAGCAATTTCAATATGACCATCTTTCGACGCCAAGTGAAGGGCATTCAAACCGTTCTGAAACAAAGAAGAAAATTTCATAAAATAGACTGAAATAATTAGACGTGATAAATGAGCGTGAAGTATGTGGCAGCATGTAGGGTGCTGTAAGTAAAAAAATATACAGGGTGGTTTAACCAAGACTTAACATAAAGATTTTGTTTTTATTGATCCCAAAAGTTTCTAAAATAATTGCCAGTGTTTTCTAAAGAAA
>CAJUYI010000540.1:96298-113333 GCA_910591695.1 Galerucella pusilla | reverse complement strand
TATGAAATTCATAAAAAACGCCATTTTAAACTGATATTCATAAAAACTGCCATTCAAAACTTTGAAATTGAAAACAACTGCTAATTGAAACTATTAAAATCATAAAAACTGCTATTTCAAGCTATGAAATCCATATAAACTGTTCAAACTATTAAATTTATAAAAATTGCGATTCCAAACTATTAAATTGAAAAATCTCCTATTTCAAACTATGAAATTCATAAAAACTTGTATTAATCACTATAAAATTCATAAAATCTGCCATTTTAAAGTATGAATTTTTAAAAAGAAACTATTTCAGACTATTAAACTCATGAAAACTGCTATTTCAAGCTACAAAATTCATATAAACTGTTATTTCAAACTATTGAATTCATAAAAATTGCTATTTCAAACTATAAAATGCATGAAAACTACTATTTCACACTATGGAATTCATAATAAATGCTATTTCATGCTATGAGATTCATAAAAAACGCTATTCCAAACTGAAATTCACAAAATCTGCCATTTCAAACCATGAAATTGAAAAAAACTGCTATTTCAAACTATTAAACTCATAAGAACTGCCATTCCAAGCTATTTCAAACTGTTAAATTAAAAAATCTACTGTTTCAAACTATCAAATTCATAAACACTTTTATTTCAAACTGTGAAATTCAAAAATTTACTATTTCAAACTATGAAATTCATAAAAACTGCTATTTCACATTATGATATTCATGAAAACTGCCATTTCAAACCATCAAAATCACAAAATCTGCTATTTCAAGCTATGAAATTCATAAAAACTGCTATTTCAAACGATTGAAATCATAAAGACTACTATTTCAAGCTATGATATTCATAAAAACTGCTATTTCACATTATAATATTCACAAAAACTGCCATTTCAAACTATCAAAATCATAAAAACTGCTATTTCAAGCTATGAAATTCATAAAAACTGCTGTTTCACACTACTAAATTCATAAAGACTGCTATATCAAATTATCAAAATCATAAAAACTGCTATTTTAAGCTATGCAATTCATAAAAGCTGGAAAATAAACATCCACATTGTCAAATTATGTTGAATACTGAAAATTATCACAGTCCCAATTAGTTGGAATCATATCGTTCAACAATATCCTATGCTTAATATTCTAGATAGATGCTCTCCATTTTCAATTGTTGAACTGTATTTTAGATAGAATAGATGATACTATTAGTATCTGACTGACAGTTAGACGGCGCTCGAGGCAATATCGATACTAAAAGTGAGATCTAAACTGGTATGGGAATGCTTTGAAGAACTGAGGCCGAACGGAATAACGTCCAGCAGACCTGGATACCAGATATTGAGGGTAATGAAAAGGCTGACGAGCTTGCAAAAATTATTTGAAGATTATTGTAGGTTTTTGGTTATATTTGAAAAAAATGCAATATTTTTCTTCTCAATAATTGAACACACATGATATTTATCACAGACTTATTTAAATTCAACACATCTTGCATAATTGATAGTCGCAATGGCATACTTACCTCACCCGATAGAAATAACTGGAATAACTTGCATCATCATCCATCTCAATTTTCATTTACGAAATTCTCAGCCTGTCAATACGGGAAAATTGGATTCCATTACAAGAGAATCTCATTATTTTAATAAATTATGGTAAAAGTTCTGTACGGAAATATTTCAAGCAATAATTTATGCTATGAACGAGCAAAGTTTTCAAACTTTTTTAATAAATTTTATCCGATTTCCTTTGCGGCGTTCTCGTTTTTGGTGCCGATGTTTCTACAGAGATACTCAATGTAGATAGAAACAATAATTTGGAATCTGCCTTTGGCCGCAATTAATTCATTAGATTAAATAACTTTGTTAATTTAACAATAATTCGTATCAGGCATAAGAAAACCAATGAATACCCAATTTTGAACGATTAATATTCATCTGATCAGATAAACTAGGCACAAAGATTACACCAAAGCAGTTGTTGTTGTATGAGCGATTAGGGTTTGCAACTATTTTCACCATGAGTTTTGAAGGAAGTTCTTTCACAACAATAAACTAATGCTGTTGGCATATTTAACTCCATCAAAGATAGGTACAGAAAACTATTAACAAAGTTCAAAGCACTGTCCTTCATAGATATTTTTCATCCCATTTTTAGCATCGAGCTTTTGAGGAGGTAGGTACATCTATTAATTTTCCTCTGTAGTAATAATTAGTATTGGGTCCTTAATCTCCAAAATGTTTGGCTCTGATCCAAAAATATTCAATCAAAAAGTAATAAGCACACTAAAATTTTATAGATCATCTCTAGAGAAAAACAAAAGATAACAAAGTTAATAAGATCCGAAGATGAAAGCTAGCTTAATTTGAGCACATAATATAGATTCTCTGCTATTATATCTGCTTTAGTTTTATAAAAAATGTTTTTGGGAAAAATACATGCTGGAAAAGCCTTTTCATAGTCCCCGCTCCCAGGACAGTCTTCGCAAAAGAGGTTTTATCTGCTTTTGATGACACTCGACCTTGACATTGGATGTTTGATATCGTGAAAACAGGGTCATTGGGTAAAGTAAGTCGGGTAAGAGGCCACGACTCTGATCGTTGACCTGAGGATTCACGGGTTTATCCTGATATATCTTCTGCTATATATATACCATTCTCGCCCTACGCTTATTCTCCACGCTTTCTCCACTTTCCAAGGTCTCTGAACGGTCGCCGCTTGCCTTTTTCTTGATGACGTATCATGCTCGGAATTCCATTAGTACGGTTAAACAGACCTTTTGAAAGTTACTGTTGACTGTCGACTTGAAAATGTGTTACATGGAGCAGTTCTGTTAGAGATTTAGAGATATTATTGTTTTTCGTTGGTTATAGTCTTAAGTATTTCTCAGTTAAAAAGGATGCTGAAAAGTGAGTTAAAGTAACGACCATGTTGTTAGATGTTCACGGAAAACCTTCAGAAATATGGATGTATATAGGGTTTTTCACTGATTTAAATACAGTGTGACCCATTTTGTTTGGAATCACCCCTCTAAAATTCGCATTTCTCAACCGATTTTGATTTAATTTTTTTTGTTAGATTCAGAATTAAAAACAGTATTTTGGCACAAATTTTCATGGCCTAATTACTATTTTCAAGGCCCTCTATGTTAATTTTTCTTTGCCAAAAAAGACAAAAGTACATTGGGCATTTTTTTCTCAAATATAACTATACCACTGGATTCAGAATCATAACAAATGTAAACTACCAAAATTTGATAGAAAAATTTTCATTAACGACGAAGTTATTACAACATGAATTTGGAAAAAGTCGTATTTTCATTAATTTTTTACGTAGAATGTAGACAAATTTTTTAAATGGCAACATGGTAAACAAAAACTAGGACTCAAACATATTGCACAATGGAAATTCGAAGCCGAAAACTTAACCCGTTCAGGAGTTCAGCTTCTGAAAGTAATGTAAAATTGTGCTTAATAATTTGGATTGTTGGCAAAGTAGTCTATGAAAATACGGTCATTAAAACTTCCTGCCTGCAATTTTTTTAAATACGTTTAGTCACTGCTCCAGTCTCAATAAATACTTTTTCTAATTTGGTGCACTACAAAGCAGCAAATACGACGATCTGGATGTCTCCGATTACCTATTTCTATTACTTCTTGTTCACTTCTGTCAATTTGTCATTGGAACCACAAAAAAGTACAATTTCAACTTTGTCCTGAATAGTTAAATAGTTGAATGTTTGGAACATTTAGTACTTATTATTTCAAACAAATGTTATCGGCTTCGAATTTTCACTTTACAATATATTTGAGTCCTTGTTTTTGTTTACCATGATGCCATTTTCAAAATTTGTCTACATTCTACGTAAAATATTACTGAAAATACCATTTTTTCCAAATTCATGTTGTTATAACTTTGTCGTTAATAAAAATAAATTTTCTTATAAGATTTTGGTAGTTTACATGATGATTCTGAATCCAGTGGTATAGTTATATTTGAGAAAAAAAAATGCCTAATGTACTTTTGTCTTTTTTGACAAAGAAAAGTTAATATAGATGGCCTTGAAAATAGTTATTAAGCTATGAAAATGTGTGCCAATATACTGTTTTTGATACTGAATCTAACAAAAAAAATTAAAACAAAATCTGTTGAAAAAAGCGGTTTTTATGGGGGTGTTTACAAATAAAATGGGTCACACGGTATAAATTCAGGACAAAAGTTAATTGGTTTTGGTGAATACACAAAACGTACTTATAAGTTGGGTACTATAATGCTGCGTACTATTCCAAAACCTGATTTATATTACAATTAAAATGTATTATACATTATTATCTTACAAATCCGGATACATCAGATAAATATCCGGCGGTTCTGATACCTTCATTTAAAAACATAATAAAATGTCATAGTATTCATATTTTTGCGAATTTATCATTCACTTCTACTTAGTGTTAATCCTTGATACCTACTTTCATTAGTTCCCAAGTATCTAAAACATTTATTAAAGTAGATACCGTACTAAGCTAACTCAGTTTCGAATTACGATTAAAAAAGAAGAACGACGGGGGTTGACATGGAATGGCGAGGTCGATGGAGGTTTCGTTAAAGGAGGCGGTCCGCGTTAGCGGTTGGCGGCAAGCCGTACACTTTGGCTCTTCCGTTCGATGTAAGTGTTTACAAATACTATGAGCTCTATTCAATAGATCGTTTGCCGCCTGCCACGCACAACTTCGTGCTTAACGTGTTAACAAGTTAAGAAGATCTATGATAGACCTTTTTTAACATTAGAATGATGACACCAAACGTGTATATCTTTAGAATAAGTAGATTATCGGTTTATATTCCAGAAAAACTATATTCTGCATACATACACTAATTAAGCATGAAATTAAACAGCTTTTTCTCTTGCCTATATTGTAAAAAACGCATTTTGACACTGTTTTGAAGGGCGTAAGTTACAATTACCAAAAAAAAAAGTGAACTTATCACCCTTGAGTGTTAATATTTTATGCCATAACACGTGTATCTTATTTATTTATATGAATATTAATAGTACAATTATGAGCATCATTTACAAAATTTGGATAAATGTTTTCTCTAACCAAGTTTTCTGTTACTTTTAAAGTACTGCAGGAGACTTTTGGCTTCTTTATATTGTATAAACTTTTATTGGCAACTGTAAATACAGCAGATTTTTCATGAAAGTCTTATAGTTTTCCTTTTGCTTCCTCCAGTCACTCCAATACCTCATTTAGTATACCTGTCACCTTCATCATTTTATTTCGTATATTTGATTCCTTTCTCTGACCATTGGAAAGATCAGTAGACTTTGGACAATCAAAGAAACTCCTAGAGAACTACAACCGGATGGGAACAAATGAATGCCTAAGCCAAACTAACACTGCCGTCTCAAAAGGCTGAAACTAGTCGAGCAGAAACAATGTAGATTCTATGAAATGAAAGTACTCGTGAATACTACAGAGTTTTAGAACACAAAGCCTGGTACTCTGTTGAATATACTAAAATTCCTACAGGATATTAGACTGACGGAACTACTAGGTCCTGAGACTTAAAAAGGGGACATAAAAGATATTTCAGGTATCAGAATGTCACCCCAACGTACATACATAAGTAAGTCTCGTTAACACAAAAATTGTAGGTTAACTTTTTGTCACATCTTCTAATGAATTGTTGAAGCGTCAGAATGGTGGATGATTGGATGTGCTTTAACCAATTTCCTTTTATTATTTTAAAGAGAAAATTCCATAATCATGAGATTTTTTCACCGCTAAACAAACTTTACTTTCTAGAATCTCAACCACGACTTTCAAAAAACATTAAAATTTTACCAGTGAATAAATAATAAACAAACGCCATTGGATGACTTTGTCAATAGAATAAGGGCATCGTCAATGAAGCGTTTATAATGAATCTAATTTAGTGGAAGGGCATGGGAAGTTTCCTTTTGCCACGCATTAACCTTTGAGAGGCAAAAGGGAACAACCCGCGTGGAAACAACCTTTTTCGACGGAGAATGAACTATAAAGCTGCGTCCTTTGGCTGGTAAATATGATTACATACTAGTCATTGGTTCAGACAATGTCGGTTTCCTCCGAATTTATCGATAAATAATGGGATAGCGTGATTTGATAACCCCCTATATTTTCCAATTTTGGGAATTGTATTATAACTAAAAATAACAATAAATATCTTCTTATGAACACTCTGTACCTGTATCTGTAGAGTAGGAAGGAGGAGGGTAGGCTCTCAGCACTTGGGCCACATATGACCCATTGTACATTCTCCCGAGGAGTTGGCCTTCTGGGTCATCGTCCATCCTGTCCTTTCCAGGAAGGAGGACAGGTCACTAGGAGACATCTCCTTTATATCGGCAGGTGTAGGTCAAGATTTACCGAATTGACACTCTTTCATAGACGATAACACCGGACACTTGCATAAGACATGCCTGACAGTTTTATCTTCCTGCACACACATCCTGCATAGAGATGTGTCCACTAGCTCCATAGTATGGAGGTGTTTCCTTATTTGACAGGGGCCAGTCAGAAATCCACCTTTAAACATAGGTTTTTCCTGGTCATCGTCAAATATTTCTTCGGCACCAGCTTCTCAGGGTCGCCCAGGGTGATCCTTGCAAGACTGCATCCTTTGATTTCATCCTATCTCATCAGGGATTGAGCATGGGTATATTGTTTGGCTAGCTCCGCAATAGTCGAAGTCTTGAACTCTTTTCAAAGTCAATGCGGCCATCTCCAAGTAGGTACTTTTTTATCACTGCTTTGTCTTGGATGAAAGGACTAAACTTATAGGGTTAAGTATGTATATAGCTTGGGTCAGGCAAGGTAAGTAAATCCATTGGACCCAACACTGCTACCATGAAGGTCTTCGCTAGATCAAAGGTAAACAGATTAGATGTGATGAGTTGGTTAATTTACCTTATCAACTGCAACCTTTTGAGGTCGATTGTGGTATACTGAAACTAGATCAAGTTTCCCAGTCTCACTCTTTTCATGTAGCCAAGCAGCCTCTTTCTTCTAGAGGTGGCAGAATCTGCACTAGGCTTAGACTGTCAAGTCAATAAGATTTGCATGCCCATAAACTCACAGTGGTCCATTAGCATACTTACTACGGCTTTGACAATTTTCTTTGCTCTGGTTATTAGTTCTACGATGAACAAAAACAGGCAAATCTTTGTGTAATAAGAGTGATACTCTTCCATATATTAAAAACATGATTCGGGTGATGGTAGAACAAAATATATGATTCGCATTTTTATTGTTTTGCACAAAGGAGGCATGCCAAATATTTCAATAGACAAAGTCTACATGGTCTAGTAAACAATGATCTGTAAACATTTGCTTGGTGAACAATGCAGATCATCCCTGATGCTTGGTAACATTCTCCGTGGGATTTTTAAATGTTTTCAATTGACCAATTTGTTAATTTTGTCAGGAATTGAACATGTAGTAATAGTAGTTATTTATGTGCCAAGGGCATAAATAGATGTTTATGCCCTGAGGGCGATGTCTTACGTACCCGAGAGCCTCCGGCCCGAGGGTATGTAAGTCGTCCGTGGGTATACACATCTGTTTATGCTCGTGGTACATACAAACTTTTATGTCATACTAGTTCGTTATTGCAACCCAATCTCAATACAAATCAGGGTTTTAAAAAATCCGATTTGAATTGATAGATGAATGTTGACAAACGTAAATGTCATAAAATCACAATAAATTTCATATGTGTCAAAGTTAGAAGTCAAAATGAATGAAGATTTTGGAATTCCTGACGAAATTATTGAAAAAGCAAAGAAAGCAACTGAAAATCTGTTGCCAAAAAAGTCTAAAGAAGATTACGACATGGTTGTTAAATAAGTTGAAGTCCCCGCACGGGCATAAAGTACAACATTAGATAGTTGGTAACTAAGCAATAAAAACTCAATAATGAACTAGTATGACATAAAGTATTTTTTCTAAGACAATCTCGATAAATGTTCATTTTGTAACCGTATCTTCAATCATAAACAAGCAAATTTTGTACAGAATTTCATTTTTGCATCGGCTGCTAGGCAAGTTGCTAAGCAACAAATGCGAACTGGAATATTTCGTGTTAGGTTTAGGTTCACTCTAAAATCACAAGGACTACGGCTTGTCAAATTATGACGTCCAGCGACAAATTAATGAAATGTCAGCAGATCGTTTCTGTCAAAGTTTTAGTAGGTAATGAGTAATTTCATAGTTGTTTTATACAAATACTTATTTATAGGCTTCTATTTCTGTGTACCTATTAGAAATAGCAATAAAAAAAATTTACATTTTTCTTCAATTCATATTTCAATTCCGATCGTTGAGTGAATTTATCACTCAACGATTCCGATAGAAAGCCCATTAGCGGGGAATTCGGAGTAATGAAATATTATCAGTTTATTTCTCTCAAAGTTTTTGCAATGTGTGCATGTATTAAACGTGAACGATATGTTGTCATAGAAAAAGTATATCGTATGAATTGCAGCACTTGCCTTCGGCTCGTGCTGCAAATTTCATCCTCGTGCAAAATGGGCATCATTTTGTGCACATTGCATAATATACTATAATGAAAGCTTCTAGATGACATTTGTAGAATGTCCAATTTCAATCGTTAGTTGAATAATTTTGGTTAACCTTGTAGTTTAATGAACATTCCTTATATAAGCCTTCTTTGTAAAAAAAATCGTCAAAGTAATTGGAGTCTACCTTGAGATGTCGAATTCAAAAGCCTCTTCTGATTAACACTTAGCACAAAAAGGGAAAATATTTATGGCTGCAGTCTTATAAAAGTGATGAAATTCCACACATTCCTGGTCCGATTAAATTGGATGAAAGAATTTATCGAATTCCGACGAAATGAAAAATTTGTTTCTTGAATTTTAATATTCACATTATTCCGTTCTCTTTCAATTCCTCATTCTACCTCTTCAATTCACATCAATCCTCATTCTCTACGCTTATTCACCGAAACTCAACTTTAAATTACTTCTTGAAAATTTATTCCATCCAACAATGAGATATAATTTCTGGTTATTTGAATTTATTTTAGATAACGAATGAAAACCGGTAATACTTTTGGAAAAGTTTGGAGTTGGTGTTGTTTGGCAATTGCTTTTTGAGACACATTGTAGCTTTCTTATACACAATCTAGGGCTGGTATCATTTGTTCTTGGTATAGAACATAATATCGTTCTTGAGATTAAATACCATTTGCATTTGGCTTTATCAGCGCCAATTCGTCTTTTTCGTTTATATTTTGGCTTATTGATTGAAAACAGTAAATAATTTTTTAATAAAAGAATTATGAATCATCTCAAAATAGAATCTGATTAATGATTTCAACATGCTCGTAGTTAAGCAACAAATAATTTCAAAACGTTGATGATAACGATTTAATAATCCATTATTAAAAGTAGATTAGTCTGAATATAAATCCTTTTAATTTTAAACGAAGGCTGCTACAAGAAAGTTACTGATCATGTTCATGATAATGACCCATCACCTCAAACATCTGACAGGCTAGATTAAACAGAATCAAAATTCAGGATTTCATTGAAGAGTCTTTGTTACTTTCAAATAGAAAGAATAAAAAACTTGGTTTTACGGCAGATCGTACTATAAGTATATTATACACCAAGGTGGTGAAGACTATTATTATTGACCGAGCACCAAGATTATTTCGCGAGGGGCTTTGCCACGAGCGGAATAAGGTGCGAGGTTTATAAATGTCTTCAACACCGTGGTGTATATACAATTTTTCCCACCACTAGCCAAATTTAAGACAAAAATTGAAAATAATTCACAAACGCACCACAAGATGCGTTTACTCCGTCGTCTGACTGACAAGTACACTGTCAGTTTTCGATATATTATGAACGTACTCGTTATGTCATCAGTCATTTTTGGTTAAGCGCGAATTTTAAACTAATGGCATTTTTATTCAAATACTTTTATCTTGATAGGTAATTTCAAGCAGCAAATACGTTAAAGACAATCTTCTGGGTATACAAAATTATGTTGCACAAGTTTTTGTTGAACTACTATCACTGAATTCTCAAAATATTTGAATTAGTCCATTGTTGACCTAGGTTAATAATAAAAAAATTATTAACCACTAATAGAGAAATTCAACTTCTCAGATGGCTAGAAGAAGCAATAATTGTCAACTTCACAGCTCTAGTAGTGGAAAAAAAATAAAAAAGCGGGTCATATAATTTCATAATCAAGTTCCAGAAATATGCATCGTTATGCTGGACAATCTCTTGTATTAAACTCCCAAATAATTCCCTTTTTATACGACAAATATAATAATTCAATTTCCAAAACATTTTTCATTTTTTGCAAAAATTTCATGAAGTTATATAAAGAATGTTCTTTTAAACCGTTTTCAATATGCGTTTTCAAAATTTCTTTCTCCAATACCGGCATAATAACCTTTTCAAATCCTGCATTTGGAGTCACGCAGGTATTCAAATAAACAGAGCAATTTGCAACGTTTGATGTTGTTGACGATTTTACAGCTTATCGATTAATAAATTCAGCTCTGCTGCCTACACTAGCAGCACATGGCATTAACCTTTCATTATTTGTCATTCCAGACTTAAGAAGCACGAGAAGGTGTCATTTTAGTGCTGTGGATTACCGGTAAGTTCCTATAAGTTATTTATATTCAATTTTCGCCTACCTTACCGAAAAAATAGGGCGGAAAATTCATAACGCAACGATTTTTGCCATCTGTCACTCGATTAATTTCACGTTTACGGTGAATGTCAAAGTTTTTTTGTATATTTTCCTTTTTTTGTTTTTAAGCGGAAAATAATTGTGTGTGACACATGCAGAAAGCGCTTTATGAGCCGATAACTATCAGCTGCCCTTGCCTCGCTACTCTCGCTCGTGCATATGATAGTATATTATACACCCAAGGTGGTGAAGACTGTTATTATTCACCGCGCAGAATAAGGTGCGAGGTTTATGAAAATGCCATGGTGTATATACAATTTTTCCCACAACTAGCCAAATTTAAGACAAAAATTGAAAATAATTCACAAACGCACCACAAGATGTATTGTGTTTACTCCGTCGTCTGACTGACAAGTACACTGTCAGTTTTCGATATATGAACGCATACGTTATGTCATCAGTCATTTTTGGTTGAGCGCGAATTTTAAACTGATGGCATTTTTATTCAAATAATTTTATCTTGATAGGAAATTTCAAGCAGCAAATACGTTAAAGACAATCTTCTGGGTATACAAAATTATGTTGCACAAGTTTTTGTTGAACTACTATCCCTGGATTCTCAAAATATTTGAATTTGTCCATTATTGACCTAGGTTAGTAATAGAAAATTATTAACCACTAATAGAGAAATTCAACTTCTCAGTTGGCTAGAAGAAGCAATAATTGTCAACTTCACAGCTAGTAGTGGAAAAAAATAAAAAAGCGGGTCATATAATTTCGTAATCAAGTTCCAGAAATATGCATCGTTATGCTGGACAATCTCTTGTATTAAACTCCCAAATAACTCCCTTTTTATACGACAAAAATAATAATTTAATTTCCAAAACATTTTTCATTTGCAAATATTTCATGAAGTTATATAAAGAATGTTTTTTTAAACCGTTTTTAATATGCGTTTTCAAAATTTCTTTCTCCAATACCGGCATAATAACCTTTTCAAATCCTGCATTTGGAGTCACGCAGGTATTCAAATAAACAGACCAATTTGCAACGTTTGATGTTGTTGACGATTTTACAGCTTGTCGATTAATAAATTCAGCTCTGCTGCCTACACTAACAACAATTATGGCATTAACCTTTCATTATTTCTCTTTCCAGACTGAGGAAGCACGAGAAGGCATCGTTTTAATGCTGTGGATTAGCGGTAAGTTCCTATTAATTAGTTCTTTATAAGTTTTCAATTTTCGCCTACCATACCGGAAAATTAGGGCGGAAAATTCATAACGCAAAGATTTTTCGCCATCTGTCACTTGATTGATTTGACGTTTCAAATAAATTTACGGTGTATGTCAAAGTTTTTTTGTTATATTTTCCTATTTTTGGTTTTTAAACAAAAAATAGTTCTGTGTGACACATGCAGAAAGCGCAGAAAACGTTATGAGCCCATAACTATCAGCTGCCCTTGCATAGCTACTCTCGCTCGTGCGTATACACTATTATACACACTAAGACTGTTATTATTGACCAAGCGGAATAAGGTGCGAGGTTTATAAAAATGTCTTCAACACCTTGGTGTATATAAAAGTTTTTCCACAACTAGCCAAATTTGAAGCGAAAAAAAAGGTAGAACGTGTCGCGGGACACACTGTAAGAACTTTAGTTCATTTTAAGCAAAAATTATGTAATACATCTGACGTTATAGATAAAAAATTTGCATATTCCTCGGTGGTCGAGTAGTAAGCAAACCAGACTCTAACGCGGTAGACCCGGGTTCGATTCCCCGTGAAAAAGTGTTTTTTTTATTGTTAATTTTATTTTTAAATAATTATTCTGCTTGATATTAATAACGACAACAGGTAGACGTTTGAAATATTCAGCAGAATATTCATTATTATAGATAATGGTACGGTACCCTTCATGAGGGAGTCCGACTGGCAACATCTACTTTTAACAGCATCGTATATTTAAAAAGGGAAACCGTAGCATTATACAAATTGGACATTCAAGAACTGTACGTTTACCACAAAAAAGTTATTGGAAACATAAAATTGAATTGTTAAATTTTCAATTTGAAGTTATATTACAGTTTATAGAAATTTTCATTTCCTAGATTTTTTCTTATGTGGGTCGTAGAAAAAATATGCTGCTTGACTCGTGTGGATATTCCATATCGCACTGGAACGATTGAGCACTCCGCCTACGGCGTCGTGCTCAAACTTCGTCCTCGTGCGATATGGCCATCATATCCACACTAGTTGCACAAACTACTATTTCTATCAAAATATGCCCTTTTACATTTAAAAACAACCTGCCAAATGTCAAATCAATTAATCCATCCATTTTAAATTTATCGAATTGAAACATTCAAAATTTCAACACCCTGTATTTCGAAAAGTAAATGTGCTGGACCCCTCAATCCTTATATCATTTTGTCCAATTTCAAGAGAGAAATCTACATGCAAACGTTGTAATTACCCTTAACGTTCGGGATGCTTATACCATTTTTTGCGCGATCGTATTGAAATATTCGAATTTCGAATAAAATAATTTAAATTTCTTCGAAATGAACGAAATGTCAAAAATGACATTTATACTTCTCGATTAGCTTAAAATATAATTTGCATTTTGGTGAAATTGTTTTTATGCTATTTATTACTTTTCGACGTCTGAACGGAAAGTCAATCACTTAGAAACCAGTAAACACAACCTACCGTCCTGACAAACGATGCTGTAAATAAACAAAAAAGATCAATCGCGCAAAAAAAATTATGAAAATAATAGTAAAAATGTATCAGAACTAATTCAAGTAGATCACCAACACTGCGAATACCAGCTTTGCATAGAATTTTAATATAGCATCGGTGTTTCAGTGGTAGAATGCTCGCCTTCCACGCGGGTGGCCCGGGTTCTATTCCCGGCCGAAGCATATGAATCGCTGCTTCGTAAACGAGAGAGAGACTCAAGAGAGAGCACACGCACGCAAGCAAGGCACATAACGAAGCAACGTAACATAACATAACGTAACGTGACGTAACGGTCAGATCTTTTGCGTCGCGACCCCTGGTCGCTCAAACATAACCTGACGTTAAGAACTAAAGTTCCAAAAATTCACAAACTCACCACGACAAGCGCTTGTTCCGTCATCTGACTGACAAGTACACTGTCTGTTTTCGACATTGTACTCGTTATGTCATCATTCATTTTTGGTTGATCGCGAATTTTAAACTAATGGCATTTTTATTCAAATAGTTTTATCTTGAAAGGTAATTTCAAGCAGCAAATATGTTAAAGACAATCTCCTGGGTATACAAAATTATGTTGCACAATTTTTTGTTGAACTACTATCCTTGAATTCCCAAAAGATTTGAATTTGTCCATAATTGGCCTAGGTTAATAATAGAAAACTATTAACCACTAATAGAGAAATTCAACTTTTCAGTTGTCTAGAAGAAGCAATAAGTTCACAGCTACTAGTGGAAAATAGTATTTCGCTGCTAAAGCTCATTTTCTGCGTCCAGTCATTTATTTGAAAAACTAGAGATGGGAGCGATGAAAATACGTTTAAAGCTTAGCTCGTTGAAAAAGTGGTTAGATCTGTATGTATAGAATGTCTTCATGGATACTCTTGGGACATACTCTGTCGATATTCGACCAACAGCATTTAAAATTCTTCTGTATTGCCTTTCATTATAATGAGCAGCATTTCAAACCCTTTTGTTTCGTGATCGGCAATAGATTAAGCAACTTTAGAAACTTGATTAAACATTCCGTTCTATTTTTACAAACCGTAATTAAGAACAGTGCTTAATAAAAATGAGTCGTTTAATAAAATAATATAAATTGTTTTTTCTCTTGGTGAATGAATTACCGCACCTTAATATCCATTTTGTCTAACCAACTATCAATCATCATTTAATCTGGCAATCTTTCAACAAATTAATTACCATCTACAACTATTTCTACACTTCATATTCTGCTTTAGGGTCAAATGAAACCATTTTATCTCGGTTATTGATGAAACTGATTTACATTCTATTATAATTAAAGCAAATACAAGGTGTACATTTATTGGGGATTCTCCTGATCCTACACTCTATCAATTTGAACTCTCTCCAATTACTCTTAAATTCATTATTTCCTCCATTTAAAAAATAATTAATATTTTGGGAAATAAAAGCCATGCCTTCATTTCAAAAAGAATCTTACTGTTACATGTATTTGACAACTGTATTTTATAGTTTTAATTATCTCATTTTATATCAACCAGCTGCATTTCATTTATCCAGATTGTTAATCCTTTCAATCCTTGGGATTATAGTTAATCCTCCGGGCACTTTAAAATTTATTTCTTAAGATAAATTAATCCCCTTTTTCAATTATGTTTCCTTCTTAATTTATCGTTGGGTCTAATTGATTATTTTATTTCTCCAAATATTCTTCTATCTGTTTAACTCCGTTAAAATCCATTTTTCGTTCTTCTGATTATCTTTAGTTATTTGAATTTCTGGATTCAGGAAAATTAGCGTTTGCCCTTGCATGAGTTGAGATCGAAGATAATAAAAATGTTTTTCAGAATAGAATTACTGAGCGCAAAATTTGAACCATCTGTTCTTTTCCCTTGTCAGTTTTTTTTCCTTCGATTAGACATATTATGTAGATCAAAGAGAAAGGGCAAGGGGGACGAACGCGTGCTTGATCTTTTACAATTGATTTCGAATAAACTTCTCCTGCCCCTCTTTAGAATGGAGTGTGACTTTATCATATAAGCTAGGACCAATATTTTCGATCAGATTTGATCTAGATTCATCCATACTTCCAGAGGTGCATTTTGCCTGTACTACGATTAGTATTAGAGTTTTTGCTGCTGGTGGAGACAAAATTTGATTTAATCTTACTTTTCGTCGATCCACTTTGTATATAACGTTCTATATTATTATCTAATTAGTCAATTATGAAAGCACCTTCATTAATATCGCCATTATATAGCGTGGGCGTTTGGAGAAAGGCTTATAATAAATGCGTGTCTTAATCGACTACAAAAGTGAAATTATAAAATTCATGGAGGAACTGAACTTGCTGAATACTGTCAGTCACGAACTGAACTAGAAAGGCTGTGATTTGTAGAAAATGCTGAATATAGACCAAGAAGTTTAAATGCAAATTAAAATGATGGTTTAAAAAATGATTGTTGGAGTTTCTTAACAATTCATTCATGTATCCCAATTTATCAGGAATTTATTAATGTATTCAATTAATTACTCAAATCGCTTCAAGAACATTAATTGTATTTTCAGATATTTGACGAATTCAACACAATCAAACATAAAGATTTGTCGAAATAAGATATAATCAACATACAAATTGTTATAAGCTCCAAGTTAGGTTACGTTAGGAGAGCGTGGAAGTATTTGCATTCAAACATTCGGAGGCCTGAAGCTCATTTCAATTTATTGAGCTTGCACTCTTCATCCTATCGTTTTGAGACACTTCCAGTATCTTGGGAAGCTCGTTATCTTACCGACCTCTCAGCATGTTACTTCTACAAGTTCCTTGAATACACTGTGTTATTTATAAGATGCGACATAGGGATTCCTGTACAAAACTGTCAAACGCGAGCTAACTTTTTTACCAAATAGCGTTCATGAAAAATAATAACAGATATGGTAAGGTCGTTGAAAAATAAGATCAAATGCACTTTTAATTTTCTTAAATTCGTTCTGGTTTAATAAAAAACTGGATAGATATTTATCAACAACATTATCAGATTGATACCATATAGTTCAGTTAATGATCATCAATTCAAAATTTTACCATATTTTCAAATTACAAAATTTATTATTTTTTTTATTTTTGGTTATTTCTGGACTCTTGTCAGATTGTTTGTTTGAATTAGATTTGGGAACGGGTTCTCATTAGACCCTTAATCTTTTTCTAGCTAAGATGTTTTGATTAATTAGTTCTCATTACCTAATAAAAATTTTCTCAATGAAAATAACTTACATTTGTTTTTTGGGAAATAATTAGATACATATCCAACTAATAGTTCAATTTGCATTCAAATGTAATTTTGTTATTAATAATTTGCTGTAATTTGATTTACATACCTACTTCATTCTTTAAATGATTGTTGTGTTTGGAGTTTCTTATGACCACTGATTGGTTGTCCACTTTAATTAGATTTAGGAAAGGGTTCTCATTAGACCCATAATCTTTTTAGTTTGGTATCAGATTTGAATAATACGTTCTCATTAGACTTTAAAATCAAATCTGTTCCTTGATTTAGATGGCTGATTTTTGGTTTTGGGAGAC
>CAJUYI010000540.1:54068-91298 GCA_910591695.1 Galerucella pusilla | reverse complement strand
AGACAATTAATACGTTTCATATAGATACTGAATATTAATTGTTGATTTCTATTTATCACTTCAATTTATTTTAGTTCAGTGATAAATAAAACTGAGTGGCAATGACACCAGAATAACTTTTTTTTCCAAATCATCATGATATACAAAATCTTAATTAGATTTCTCGAAAAAAATTACAAAGTATTCCCCTAGCAATCTTGGGACCTCCATAATTAATTTCCGTTATATTACACAAAAACTCATTTCTGGAGATAATGTTCTGTATTCTGAACAGAATTAAATAACACAATTCTGATGAATTTCCAACCAGTATTCTCCAAAGAATCAGTTAAATTACTTTGTTAAATTATCGCAAACCCATTTAGATTAGAAGGGTAGTCAGACAGGACCGGAACTACGAATATTAAGTTGTTCTCAAGGATATCATTTTGATAGTTCCGCACTACGAATGCCACGGTAAAATGTTATTTCCAAATTAGTTTTTCAGGTTTTTAGATATATTAATTTGATTTATTTTTTCATAACTAATCATCTCCAATACATTTTATGGTATGTCAAGGGATGGTCTATAACAAGGATAGCATGAAAATTCGATGCGAGCACGAGCCGAATGCGAGCGTTTGGAACCCCGAGCATCACAAATTTTGATTCTTACCGAGTAGGACGACGAGAAAATCAAAATTTTGAATATAAATGTGTTGCAAATGAACAAAAGATAAGTCAATCACAATTATATTAGGTAAACACTCAATAATTCAAGAAATATTCTCGATTATTAGCTATTTAACACCGTATCAGCATAATAATTTCGTTATATTAATAACTAAGTATAAATTGCAAGGAGGTAGAGGTGCTGCAGGATTTTTCTTCAATCTCAAGAGTATTCGAGTATTATGTAATCAAATATTTCAGAATTGTCTGTTATGATCGTGGACGTAACTCTAATCTATGCCATATGATTACTCTGTTCTGTTTTTGTTAAAAATACAATCGTCAAAAGTCATGTAAATCCTTCTTTATTCACTCTCCCCCCATATATTTCTGGAAAAAGGCCTATCTAGTAGACAGCTTCTAGAATGGAAGATGATGAAACTGCAGAGCTTTCTTGAGCATTTTGTTTGAATATTTTCTTCTCAAATAATCATCACCATGCCATTTTCCAGGTAAATGTTGAACATTAATGTTTAATAGTTTTTTTGTGTTTTTTTTTTGAGTTTGGGAGCCGTTCTGATGCCGGGAGCACTTCAGCCTGTTGGCTTATTGTACTCTACTCCCACATTTATTCCACCCATCCAGTTTTCCCCGTACCTTCGAGTAGACGATATAGGTCCATTGGATGTGTGCCATATACTTCGGGTGGCACATTGGCTTCTCCGAAGATTATTTGTCTCCTCGAGTCCAGTGCCTCACAGTCAGATAAGATATGGGTTACGGGTTACAAAGTCTGCACCTGAGGTCCTCGTTTTATAACCCTATTTCATGCAGGTGATCTTTTACAGGGGTATTACCCGTTAAGTAATCTGTAATAATTCTTAGCTTATTCCTACTGATATTCAATAGTTCTTCGGCCCGTTTTACACATGTGTCACCTATGAAGGTTTTACTGTGTACCTGTTTTGGAGTGTTCCTCCACTGAAGTTTATGTTGGCTTTGTACCCATTTTTGTATTTGCCCTCGGGCTACCTTCTTTGTGGTCCCAAGAGCTGGTTCTGGTCCAACATAATCTGTTGCTGAATCTCTTCTCGCGAGTTCATCAGCTTGTTCATTTCCAGAAACGCCTTTAGGTCCCGGCACCCACACTAATCTTACTTTAATGTGGTCTACTGGTTCATTTAGTTCTTTCTGGCATTCTTCTACCAGTCTGGATGTTACCTTGCGGCTGTTTAAAGCTGCAAGGGCTGCCTGGTTGTCAGTTAGTATGTTAATCCTATGAGTGTTAATTCTGACACATTCTAGGATAGCATACATAGGTATCTGCCTGAAATACAGAAGGTATGTTCTCCTAGTGAAAAGGAGCATCTTGTGTTTCTCATTTCACTATACACCTCTGCTTCTCTCCCTTCCCCAGTCTGTGACCCGTCTGTGTCTGTGTTTAATAGTTACCTTAATGCAATTCTCGAGTCTCTGTAAAATTACTTTTATCCGCCATTGTAGATTTTCCACTATAAAATGGAAATTCTCGAATAAGAAATAAACCTACAAAAACAAACCAGTCTTACATTCGATTATTCAGCAATATATTATGTATATAGCATTCACTCAAAATGCAGTCTACTACACTAAATGCGACCCTGCCAACTTTCTAGCAACCCTCTGAAGCTCCCCGACCCTCAAGTCAATTTATATTAAAAGAGATTTTCCCGTTCTGTCATTTCATATTTCTTTAGAAAACGACTTAATCTAAAAAGAACAGCTGAACATGGGTTTATACGTGAAGAGAGGAAATTTTGAGTTTTTCATGAAAAATTGTTTCTTTTAAATCACAGTTTTGGATGAAAAATTAAGGATGATATCTCATTGTACTCTATTTGTTTTAAACTTTACGAAGTAATTTGAAAGTTTCACATTTTTGTTTGGATGAAAATATATAAGAAAAAATATAAATCAGGGCATGATGCATAATGCCTTTCCATATGGGTCTGGTAAATCTTTTAGAGTAGGGTACTGTGTTAAGGAATAATATCAAATATATGCGGTATCTTAAGGCTGTTCCGCAGAGGCACTTGCTCTCCTACATAGGTTCGGAAGTTCATTAGCCTGCACTATATGTTCTGCTACGAGAGAGAGCTTTGGTGAAGCATATTGGAAAGGAAGGTACTCATCAGAAAAGGCCTCTAAATATCAATTAGCCTTGGCTGTATGTGGAAAGTTAATAAATAGTATTCTATAAATTTTGTATGACTACCAGATCTTGGAAGATGTTGAGGGATTATATTTAAATACAAAGGCTAAGCGATAGACTTGAATGTCAAAAATACCCACAAGGAATCGGTGTAAGCTTCAGGAATACGGGAAGTAAATATATTTAATACTATCCTAGTGTTGGAAAAAGAGTGGCATTAAAAGTTTACAAGGTAATACCAATAAAAATCAAGAAACAAAGTGAAAAAGTACGAGCTCTAACATACAAAAGATGGAAACATGATATATATTATATTGCTACAACGCTGACGGTGTTCGCGTTTGTTAACCATAAAATGGTTTTATGTCCCTATAACCGGTTTACTACCACCATTTAATTCCCATATTTACCGAACTTTGTGCAATAATATAACTTAAGTATAGTAAATTTAATAGGGAATCATTTTGTATTGAATGACAGGATTTTAACATTAAATTGAATATGATGAAAAAGAGTAAATTGGAATATGCACAATTTATAGTAGTTTATGGTATTCTGTTGTACACTGAGAATATCGTTTATTATTTATCTTTTATTTTGATAACAATATGCAATATCAATATCCTGATCCTGATTGAGAGCATGTTACTTTGTCTTTGTTGTCGCTTGGGCATAGCTGACGGTTGGCTTTATTGTCGTCTTGTTGTTTGGGGTTTGTGGGCATCCTTTGTAGTTCGCTGGGTGTTCTTCTTGGTAGTTTGCGCAAGTGGCTGGTTTGTTTTTCGGTCTTGAGCTCTCGTTTGATCGGTGTGGTACTTGGTGCTTACTCAGAATGTCGTCTACCCTTGGTGGAATCCGTGGCAGTTGAAGCGCTCCTCTTAGTGGTATTCCCCATCTTCCCCAGGTGTTGGATCTCTCTTATCTTCTATTTCTTTTTAATACCTTCAACTCCACAATATGAATGGGCAGTTCAAGCTACAGCTGTGGCCAAAATCTTTGAGGAATTATTAGTTTTCTAAAAATGTATAATAGTCGAATGAAAATATGTATGTTTTATTAAGATACAGATGTGAAATGCTCAAACTTTCATAATTTATAATAATAATTGTGTACAGGTCAATAAATTTGTTTAAAGATAAATAAATAGAGCATCTACTGTTTGGACAATGGAGTACACGCATATTTCATATTTTGCTTGGATATTAATTTATAATAGTAAATATGATATAAAAAATTACTAATAATAGGAAATAAACCAGTTTCCAATGGAAATTACTCCCAAACTTTAAAATAAAATTCATATTTCAATGCACTTTCCGACCACAACCCGAGGATTTGCGAACGCTACCGATGATACGTGTGATGTCATATCTCTTGTGCTTACTTATGTCAATATGGCCGGTATTGCATTAGGTTATGTGTAGTTGTGTATTTATATTGTATTTTAATCAACTATTGATTGCTTCATCGTCGTAAAAATATCATTTATATGTTTGAGACCATTACGTGTTTGTGTGTGCTTTTTTATTTCTAAAAGTCAACGTAAAGTGGAAAGTGGACATAAATATTCGATATTTCCGGGGATAATTTAAAACTTTTGGAAGAATATATTTTATTTACTAGTTCAGTGTTCAGTGACGATTCTTTTATATTTTGTGCGTGAATATATGGCTAACGAAAGTTTTGTAAAAGCACAAACTGGTAACTTGCCCAATGTAGACTCATTTATGCTGCTTGAATTTATGAAGTCAAACAGCTGCTTCAATGCAGAGGAAATAATTGGAGTTAAACCATTATCGTAAGTACGATTTAAGCTATGTTTTATTTATATAATATATACCAACCATATTTCGATGTGTGGTCGTAAGAAAATGATGTTTTTATGGTTGATTCCTAGACATATAGGTACATAACCTCAAACTATTTAAGAATGAAAATTACCACCAGGTAAAGTAACAAATTTTTTGTCTGGATGTTTAATAGACGTTGATTTACACACTGGAACAATGCAATACTTGGAATACAAAGTTTTTTTTTCGGCTCTATCCATTTTTAAAGCTTTCAGAAGCAAAATAGGTCACAAGAAATCAGAGCGTGATACCCGAATAAGAACGTAAACAAATGACGTCACACCATGGGGCAGCCATCTTTATGACGTAAAGCGCGTTTTGGCGGACTTTCAAATTTTTTGATTTTTAAAATCGTTTTAAAAGTAAAGTTGTATATTTTTTTTGAAAAAATAGGTTGCAAGGTGTTAGGAGACCTGATAAAGCGTCAATTCCCACCAATAGCAAAATTTATGCTTGTACCCTATTATCCTCGTTTCTCATTCAATTAAATATCAACTTTATTTATTATATTATAAGATTGCATATTTCATAAAAAAAAACATGAATCCTTCAAATATATTTTCCTAAAATCCTAAACATAAATTGTGATGAAATTACAAAATATTTCAATGGAAATTGCCCTGAAAGAGACAGCAGGATATTATCTATAATATAATGACCAATATATCCTATCGCTTTGGACATTTCCACGTTTTTTTTTATTTCAAATGTATCACGACGTCACATGCATATAGTCTTCAGCTGTAAGACTAAAAATATAATACATTTTCTCATATTGTGCAGATATACAAGATGTTTCCAAAGTAATTTGAAATATTTCCGGCTTTGTGTAATACACAATTAAAATATTAAAAGAACATAGCCTCCCAGCTAACACCCTTTTTAAGGTTCCAAGCAGATAGACGTCATTAATTATCTCAATTTAAGTAATGTATCACGAATTTAATGATTTTGTCAAATTCGTTAATTATTATAAAATAAGCATTATCAATTCAGCATTTATATTGTTCGAAACGTAATCGAGATCACTAATAGTTGAAACATGTTACAGCAATATAAGAAATCCACTGTCAATTAATGAGCCATAAAGTGTCTAGCCCTCGAGTAATATATTCGTGAACGTCACTTTTATGCGAGAATTATTCAGAATAATCCCTTCTATCTCCCATAAATATTCCAATACTTCAGATAAATTCATAATTCAAAACCAAAATACATTATTGTACATTATAGTTAATTGTAAAAGGTCGGCTATCTAATAGTCTGAAAGCTAGCTAGTAACACAGACAAATTATGTTTAATTTAATGGAAACAACAAAGTTTTCAGTTTCAACTTACTTTGTGCTCGTTTTGAGAAAGTGGTTTGAACATCTTTGAGGGAGCTCACACATTTTCAGCTTGTTTTGTTGTAGTTAATCATTTTTCTTAAGCAGCGTTCACATTATGTCGAATGGTGTCGATCCAGTGTGGTTGGTCGCCCGACATTGTCGATCCATGTCGAGTCGAATCGACATGGCTAGTTTGGACGTGTCGAAGCATGTTGTTCAACATTTCCTGAACGTAGTCATTTTGGTTAGTTTTGTGCTCTGTGTAGTATCTTAATATGGATTGGAATGAAGAGATTAAGAACAGCTCAAGAAGACCTATATGAAACTTGGTATAATATATATTTTTAAAGTTTAAAATGTTGTCAGTTTCAGTAAATAAATAAAAATCTCAAATACGAGTACATGAATTTAGTTATACTTTGCTTACCTTGACAAAATCTCGGAGCGCCTCTACCGGGAATCACAGACTGATGGTACGATACTAGAGATCGCTTGCTTTGAAATCTTAAAGTAGTAGCCCAGTGATGTGTATGAATCCCCAGTGGCTAAGAATCTTAGCGTTACTGCAAGGCGCTCGGTCACGGTAATAGCTTTTCCGAATGACTTATCTTTTTTAATTATTTTTGGTGCTATCATTCTTAACAAATTTTCAAAATCGGTACTCTTCACTTTAAAAAAGTTTCTGAAGCCCGCGTCGCATCCGTATTCCAGGTTTAACTCATCAACCTCATCTAGCAGTAAATCCTTTATAAATTCCCTTGTATGATATTTTTCCTACCATTGACGAGGCTGGGTCGTACCCAAAATCTTCGAGGGCGACGAAAACGCTGTTTCAAACAACTGCAATAATAATTGCAGCAGCAGCTGCCACTACAGCATCTTCTTCATCACTCATATTTGAAAATTGTAATGACGCAAAACGAATTCAAAGTATTTTCAGTTTTGATGTCGGCGATGTATGTCGGTCAACACGTCCACATATATCGACGATGTAGACGAGTTGAAAGTCGAACATGTCGAATGAGATTTGTCGATCGACACCATTCGACATAATGTGGACGCGGAACTTTAGTTCTTCATGTTAGGTTGGTCTGACCTGGAGCGAGGGAGGTCCCGACGCAAAAGATTTGACCGTTACGCTACGTTGTTACGTTATGTGCCTTGAGTGCGTGGGCTCTCGCGCTTTCTCCTCTGTCTCAGAACTAGTCTCACGGCGCAAAATGTTGACAGTCAGCATACATTGTATTATTAATTATAGTTAATAGAATACTTAATATGTACTTTGTGCCAATTAACTAAATGATAAGATTTTTATACATAATTAATACTACTGTATATTTTTGTTAAATGAAGTTTCATCCAGAGTAAAATAAATTCTTATATTAATATGTGTATTTGTGTATTTGTTTATTGATCCAAAAAATTTGATTATTGCTTAAAAGGAACTAAAGTTCTTACCGTGTGTCCCGTGACACGTTCTTTAATTTTTTTATCAAGCTATGGCTATGGGTTGAGTGGGTATAAGTAGACGCACTTAACGGTCACTAACACCTTCCAATTAATATTTGTTCAACTTAAAATTCACGAACTACAAACACATCAGCCAAAGTACCTACCTGTATCTGTATCTGTAAAGTAGGGAGGGTGAGTGAAGGCTCACAGCACTTAGGCCACATGTGACCCATTGTACCGGGTGGTCCAATAAGCCGATCTCTCGGCTATATATCAGAAACTATTCATGTTATAACTTTAGGAAAAGAAAAATCCTTGGGAAAAGTGGACAAGAGAAATTGTTGGAAATTACTTTCAAGTTTTTAGGTTAACCGCTAGGGGACGTAACCCGTGAAGAAAAATTTAAAAACCAGTTTTTTGTGAAATATGCTCAATTATACACAGTGTTAGATAAGTAAACGAAAAAAAGGCCTAAATTTCGCACAAATTTGTTTAATTACTTTTTTTTCTATTTTTCGAAATAAAGAGTAGGAGAAAGTGGGAAAGTTTTTGTGGATGAATACCTATAACTTTGGTTTTGAATCAACTGATTTAAACGAAATTTGTGTCAATAGAAAGAGTGTAGATGAATTAATAAATCTAATATAAAACAATGGAATTTAGTTTTAATTGTCATAGGTAGAGGGTACTTTCGAATGAAAAAGATTAAAATTTGATTTCTTAAAAAATGTTTAATGGAAACACTTAATTATTGTGAATTATAATGGAGCTGGATTAAATTCTCAACAAAACGGCGCAAACCGCATGTTGATAACTTTTGTCGAACTTGAGATATAAATAAAAACGCATAAACATAAAGTGAGTATAGTATTGACACCCTGTATTATAACTTAAAATTAAACATGGGAAAGAAAAATCATACAGATATCTTGGTCATTAAAACTTGATGTCCAATTAAATGTTCAAATTGTTTTTCATCGTTTTCCACACAAATATGTAATCTAGCACGCTTTGACATATCTGTTGCTTAAATTGCAGCTGTTGATATACTATTTATAGCGTTTCTAATGCGCTGTCGCATGTCGTCTCGCGTTGGTAAGTTTGGTACGCTAAATCCTTCAATCTTCCCTACAAATAAAAATCCAGATATATTAAGTCTGGAGATCTAGCTAGCCCTGAAAATATACTTACCCTTCCAATCCACCCATTTGGATAGCTTACATTCAAATAATCTCTAATTCATCTGGAAAAGTGCGCAGGACACCCGTCATGCTGTAATATCATACCTCATGTTTGTAAAGGAATATATTTCAATAAAACAGACAACCAATTATCCAGAAACTCCAAATATGTATCGCCATTTGAAGTTCCAAGATATATGAACCTGCGATCTTTCCGTCAACTATACCACACCAAACATTAAGACTCCATCTACCTTGAAGCTGCACTTCCTCTACCCAGTGCGGATTTTCTTCAGATCAATAATGCTTATTATGCAGATTAACACCACCCGCACTATTAAGCATAGCCTCGTCTGCACACAAAATTTTTGACATGATATGCGGTTGTTCTTCTAGCAGATTTAACAATTGCAGTAACCTGAGATTGAAGCAGCATTTAATTGGACATTAAGCCTTAATGATTGAAATTTATGTAGGATCTTTCTTTTACATATTTAATTTTAAGTTATAATACAGAGTGAGTCAATACTATACTTACTTATATTCATGTGTTTTTATTTATATATCGACTTCGACAACAGCTATCAACATGCGGTTTGCGCCATTTTGTTGAGAATTTAATCCAGCTCCATTATAATTCACAATAATTAGGTGTTTCCATCAAACATTCTTAAGGAAAACAAATTTAAAGTTAGCCAAATCTTGGTGACATTCTAGTACCAGCCCCGATATAACATGTTGTGTCTATTCAAGGCTAATAGGGCTTCTCTACTATCAGGGCAGATTACCAAAGTAACTATTCATATTCAATAAAATTAGTTATTATCAGTAGCCATCATTTTAGAAAAATTTTCCAGAATACACTCGTTTAGACTGCGCGATAATCGTCGGTCGCGCGTCAAAGAAGATTCGCACTTTTTCTCCGCGCCGTGTGTAAATGGTTCAATGCCTCAAGAATACTGACGACTTACCCTGAGCGATTAATCAAATTCTCAGGAGTGATAGGTACTCACTCGCGAGCTATATTCATACGGTCTTATCGTGCCATAAGGATACGTCTTGAGTGAGATCACTTTGTCAGTAATTCTAAGTTTTTTTTTTACATAATAAATGACGTTTCATCAACTTAATTTTGGTAGGCAGTAAATATTCGTAAAATAGGTTTAGAAAAAATTGCACAAGCAGCAGATAATAAGATAAATCAATCTAGTAAAGAACAATTAAAACAACTCCCAACAATGTATCCGAAATTTTCGTAATAAAATTAACGGAAGAAACTGAAATATTTTAAATTAATATACGAATACCTTGTAAGTAGAGTATCTTCCATGTAAGTTGGGCTTCCCGACTATTTTGGAGGACTAACTTCAAAAGGGGTTTACAATTTAATTAAACTTTGAGAGATTGTATAAAATTCGGTAGAAGTACACTTAGACATCTTCCAATAAATATATCATTTTCGTAAGCTCTAGGTGGGTGAAGTTGTTCAACAAACGGCAAAGTTTTAACGTGGACTTCCTTGGGTATTTCGGACACTTCTAAGATGTGTACATGCCGGAACTCCTAAAGGGATTATCAATTTTAAGTTATCTACGTCAAACTTGATTAAGTTTATAATAGTGTTAAATTCTAAGGCCTGTAGCGAGGACTAGTAGCTACTTAGTATGTATTAGGAATTATTTTCCTATAACGAAATTTACACTTTAATCTCTCTTCAAGAAAATAATTAAAATACTTGAGTTGATTGGAAGTAAATTGTAAAACTGTTATGTGGGTAATTTGTTCTGGTCAGCACAAGCTAAGTTTGTATTATTATTGATAAACTGTCGTCATATATTATCTTGATCAAAATTTTTATCATATTCACGAACCACTTTGACTTTGTTTGTTGATACACTTAGATTAAACAATATTGTTTAAAAATTCACAGGCTTGAAATAAAACGGACTATTTATCAGTACATTGGTTGTATTTTGTAATATCATTTGTAATTATTTATCATTGGTTAGAGCAAAAAATGTCTTTTTATATCCTTAACTAACGTAGGTACGTGGTAAAATTCTCGAAAACATTACTCATTTTTACACCATTACCATTAAACTGTAATGCAAGCATAATTTATGACATAACATAAACGTTTGAAAAGTAATTTTGAATATTACAGGGACGCATTGTCGTATAAAGTAAGAAAATTGAAATATAAGTGAAATGGCGAACACCGGAGTTCTATTTTTCTCTCCATAATATACACTTTGTATTCTGAATGAAGCTGTAGAAGATGGAAAAATATTATTTCCTTTACATCACTCCTCTTTTCTGTAATAAGATGTTTGAAACGCGACTGATGCCTCTTATTTTTCATAGACGTTCATATAAATATTTTTCAATATGACTAATAGCTTGTATTTTTCATTTGGAGTTGCTTTTTGGGAGTTTTTGAATAAGTTTGGATGAAATATTGTGCCAAAGTTTTGGAAAAAAACTCACAGTCTCATAACTATCTATTTATCTTTAGTCCATTTAATAAACAGGAGGAGTAATTTGAAAAGCCTTACTCACACCACTAAAAGTTACCAGATTAGTTACTAAAGGGTGTGTTCCGAAAAAGTAGTCAACAGTCGTGTTCCAAATCTATTAAATATGCCTTGATTGATGAAGAAATCAGCCACGCATAGTCATAAGTTGATTTCTCGTCTGTCTAGTAGGTTATTTAGATGTTAACCAGACGAGTATTCTGTCACATGTAAAACTTTGTCCTGTTTCGTATATATTAGAACAGGGACATCACTCTAATATAGCTGTTTATAATTAGCAAATAACTGAATGCAATATAAAGGAAGTCAATAAGTCAGTTTTTCAAATTATTTCATAATTTTCTCTATACTTCCACCAAACCCATTCTTTTATATATTTTTCAAACCTTCAATAGCTTATATCCTCCATAGATTTTTGTCGATATCTTTCCAAGTATGTAAAAATACAATGCATATTATAAACAAATAGTAAATTTATTTCAAGGACTACACAGTTGAATTTAATTTGTTTCAAAGCCTGTAAAATTTTATCCATTATAGATAACTAATTTTTGTTCTTCGAACAGCATTTTTAATTCACTTATCACAATTTTTCAAAAGTCTTGGTATTCCTCTAATATTTGCTGCACTGTATTTTGTTCCTCCACCTCGGTATTCCTTTAATAGTTGATGAACCGTTTACTCTACTACTCCTCTATGGAAAATTATCGACATTCAATACCATCTTAATATGAAAGTAATAATCTTACGAATTGCTTGATAAATTGTAGATATAATATGAATGTATTCGATTTTTGACGGTCTTAATTGACCTATAAGTTAACCATTTATTTTGTTTTTCCGTCCAAGCGAGTAGCTGGTACTCGAAGTAGAAGGATCCATAATTGCGGATATTTAATACAAATGATTACTGAAGTTGTCAAAGGAACAGTTTCAACGAAACTATAGGTGGACTCATGCAAGAAGAAATTGAAACTAAGATTAATTTAAAATTAAAACTAATAAATTATGAAATCAAACAATTTTAGTTTGTTAAATCTACATTATATTTAACCTTAAAGTAACGCGTGTTAGTTTTTATGTTTTATTATATAGATTTTTATACTGTAATTAAATTGACAGTGAAGTTTTTATTTTTTTTATTCGACTTATTTTAAACTAAAACATTTTATATAAACCATGACTACATATACTTCATTTTTTTCTTCTTTTTCCTTTTTTATAAACTATCTAAGCACAAAGACACTAATTTATCTCAACACCTTGTCCTAATAATTGCAAAAAAAAATAATAGCTAATTTTTTTTCAAATTATTACAAGAACGTAAAAAAATAAACTCAACTTATTTCACTAATTTTACTTTATGTTTCTGAAATTTCACATTATTTAGTGCCTTCGTGAAAATATCTGCTGTATTATTTTCTGAGCATATATATTCCACTTTTATCAGACCTTCTTTAACTTTTTCGTTTATAAAATGATATCTCACGTCTATATGTTTACTTCTCTTATTAAATTCTTGATTATGCTCATAGCACTCTGATTATCTATCTTCAATGTAACATCTATAGTCTTCATCAACAAATTTTCCAGCAATGTTTTTATATATAGAACTTCCTTCACTGATTCGGCAGCGGCTATAAATTCTGCTTCTGTAGTGCTTAGTGCTACCACTGGTTTTTTTCTCGAACACCAACTCACCGGGCCTTCACCATAAAATATAACATAGCCGGTTGTGCTTTTTCTTGTGTTCTTATCTCCTGCAAAATCACTATCACTGAAAACTTGTATCATCGAATCTCCTCCGCTTTTTCTATAAACCACCCCTCTTGATTTTGTGTCTATTAGATATCTCATGATTCTCTTCACATTTTTAACATCTTTGTTCGTTGGATTTTCCATATTTCTGCTACAGTAGCTCACAGCATATGATATGTCTGGCCTTGTTCTATTGGACAAGTAAAGAAGACTTCCTACGGCTTCACGGTATGGAAACTTTGTCTCTTGTACTGATGATATCTCCTCATAATCACTTATTGGTGTTGTACTAGACTTTGCATTTTTCATGTTAAATCTTTCCAATACATCCTCAATATAGCTCTCTTGATCTAGCTTTATTGAACTTCCATCTTTGGTTAATCTGATACCCAGAAAACAATCCACTTTGTCAAATATCTTAACCTCAAATTTTTGCTTCAATTTTTCCAGTAAATCATTTATTTCTTCTAATTTTTCTCCAACTATGAGACCATCATCTACATAAATAGCTAAAAATGAACTCCCATTTTTGTTTTTGAATGTACATTGATCCACGCTCAATGCCTCCATGTCATTTTCTTTCAAGAAATTTGTAAAATGTTCATTCCATTTCATTGGAGCTTGTTTAAGACCATATAAGGATTTTTTCAGTTTGCAAATTTTTTCTGGTTGTTCTTGGTATCCTTCTGGAATTTGCATATATATTTCTTCCGATATAGTTCCATAAAGAAATGCAGTTTTAATGTCAAATGTCTTCATTTGATATTCTTGTTGTACTGATATAGCTAATAGTGTTCTTAAAGAATTGATATTGACTACTGGACTGTATACTTCATCATAGTCGAGACCTTTTGTTTGTTGACAACCCTTAACTACTAATCTTGCTTTATAGCTGCCATTATCTTTAATTTTAAAAACCCATTTGTTTGTCAAAACTTTCTTGTTGTTAGCTTCATCTCGATTTACGTATTCCCATGTCTGGTTTCTTTTCAATGAGTCTTTTTCATCTTCTATTGCTTGCTTCCAGTATTGCTTTTCTTCACATTGTATTGCTTCATTATATGTCAATAGAACATAATCATCGTAACGACTTGGTTTCATTATTTTTCTTCCTCTTCTGCTTCTGTTGCCTTGTCCTAAGCTTGATTCTTCATCATTTCCTTCATTAATATATTCTATCTCATTTTCTGTCACTTTTTCTTTTACATCTTCGTGTTGTAAAGTTTCTCTTACTGTATTTTCTATGTTTTCTAGTAATCTTTCACTTCTTTCTGACACTTCTTTTGAGTTTTCATATATATCTTCTTGTCTTTCTTGTAATTCTTCTGTATCTATTCTAATAATTTCTGTTTTTATTTCATTTTTAGGTTTCTTGAATATCACATCTCTTCTTATAATTATTTTTCTCCTTTTCTCATCAAACAGTCGGTATCCATTTGTTGCAAAACCTACGAATGTATATTTTTCACACCTTTCTTGTAGCTTTGTTAAGCATCCAAAATTCTTTGCATATGCTTCTGATCCGAATATTTGCATTCTTCTCAAATCTGGTATTTTATCTGTCCACATCTGGAATGGTGTCACATTGATTGGTACTGACTCTGTAGGGCTTCGGTTTAGTATGTATGCGGCAACTCTAGCTGCCTCACCCCAAAATTTCTTGTCAATTCGACTATCAAATAACAACGATCTTATTTTTTCAATTAGGGTTCTATTAAGGCGCTCAGCTTTTCCATTTAATTGTGGTGTGTAAGGTATAGTTGTGTCTAATTTGATTCCTTTTTCTTTGCAGTAAATCATCAATTCATTATTTTTATATTCGCTTCCATTATCGCATCTTATCTTTGATACTTTTGTGTTCTTATATCTTTCATTTTCTTCTATATATTCTTTTATAAAACTTGTTGTTTCATTCTTATATTCCAATAAATAAATCACTGTCCAATTTGTGTAGTCATCTATAATGGTAAGTATATACTTCTTGTTGTCCCAAGTGTATGGATCTATTGGACCACATAAATCTGTATGGATAATTTCCAATGGTCTCGTTGCTCTTATTCTTTCTGAACTGAATGGAAATCTTGTCTGCTTAGCTCTTAAGCAAATGTCACAAGATATCTCAAAACGATCACAATCACTCTTCTTTAAATCCATACCTGTTACCATTTGCGCATCTATTAATTTTTTCATGCTTCTAATATTAATATGCCCCAATTTTCTATGCCAAGTTAAAACCTTATCTTCTATTGTTTCTGTGAAATAATTCTCTTCTTTTATTTCGTCTACTCCGTTCAAGTCTACTGTATACAAGTCTGTTTCATTCTTTCTTCCTTCCAATATCTTCTCATTATTTTTCATGACAAAAACTTTATCCTCTTCAAAAATAACTTGTCCATTGTTTTTTGTAATGGCGGATACTGACAAAAGATTTTTTGATAGGTCTGGTACATATAAAACTTCATTTAGTATACATTTTTCTGTTTCAATACTGCCAATGCCTTCTGCAGTTATTTGTGCATCCTTTTTTGCCACACTTATCTCTATATTTTTATCTGTTAGTTTTTTGAATAGTTCTATGTTATTCGCCATATGTGATGTACAGCCTGAATCGATAACAAATACATTTTTCTCCAAATATGCTTTCTTATTTTCATCTTCTGTTAAAAAGGCAACTTTATTTATTTCATGTTTTTTATTTCCTTCTTGTTTGTTTTTGAAGAAACAGTTAAATTCTCTATGGTTTGTCTTTTTACAGATATTGCAATACAATCTGTTACCTTTTAGGTTTGTTTCTTTATTTTTGTTTCTGTCTTCATTATTTCTTTCAAATTTACTTCCAGTTGCACCAACATCCCTATATCTACAATAATTTGCGAGATGTCCTGGTTTTTTACAGATGTAACACAGTTTTACATTACTTTGAAATGCCACATTTCTTCCTTTATTGTTATTTGTTTTATTATTATGTTCTTCTAACAAAAGTCTTGCTGTAAGATTATTTAAAATTTTTTCATTTTGTGGAGACGACTCCCAAGCAGTTTTGAAATATCTGTATGTGTCAGGTAGAGTACTCAAAATTTTTGACATGAGCATGTCATCACTTATATCTTGTTTCAAAGTTTTTAGTCTGAAAGCCATGTTCTGGAGCTTGCTTAAATGGGTAGATAAATCCGTACCTCTGTCATACTGACAACCAAAAAACTCTTGAAGTAGATTGTATTTTTGATCCGTAGTATCTTGTTTAAAAATACTTTTAAGTTTTGTATACATTTCATTTGATGTTTTACAATTCATAATATGAATTAGGATTTTTTTATCAACAGTCGATACCATGATTTTTTGTGATTTAGCATCTCTTTGAATCCATGATTTTTTTTCTTTCTCTTGGTTCAAATCTTCTATTTTCTCTTCACCTGCTACAATGCTAAATAATCCACTGGCTTTGAAGAATATTGTTGTTTGGAAATCCCACAAATTGAAAGATTCGGCATCTATAAGCTTGTCAATGTTGTTAATGTCTTCATTGTCACCCATTTTCTTATAGTTTCTTATTTTCTATGTCACAATTTTTTTTTCTTACTTTTATTTCTCCTTGTTTTATGGCACTTTTAGGGCATTTCTGGGCCCATAACCTGTTAGTTTTTATGTTTTATTATATAGATTTTTATACTGTAATTAAATTGACAGTGAAGTTTTTATTTTTTTTATTCGACTTATTTTAAACTAAAACATTTTATATAAACCATGACTACATATACTTCATTTTTTTCTTCTTTTTCCTTTTTTATAAACTATCTAAGCACAAAGACACTAATTTATCTCAACAACGCGTTTCGCTAACACAGTAGCTTTTTCAAACGAATTGAGGTATAATGAGAAATTTTCAATTTATACAGTGCCTTAATACTAAATTATACGGATATTTAACAAGAAAATTATAATCTATTTACAAGGAAATGAAATGAATTTGTCTAAATATGGGATTAAATTAAATTAAAATGAAATGAATTTGTCTAAATATGGGATTAACTGAAGTATTTAACCAGTTTACCTGGAAACTCATTCACAACAATCCTACAAGAACCTTTTTACCTAGAAAGGTTCCTGTAGGATTGTTGTGAATGAGTTTCCAGGTAAACTGGTTAAATACTTTAGTTAATCCAGTATTTAGACAAATTCATTTCATTTCCTTGTAAATAGATTATAATTTTCTTGTTAAATATTCGTATAATTTAGTATTAAGGCATTGTATAAATTGAAAATGTCTCATTATACCTCCATTCGTTTGAAAAAGCTACTGTGTTAGCGAAACGTGTTACTTTAAGGTTAAATATAATGTAGATTTAACAAAATAAAATTGTTTGATTTCATAATTTACCATGGATCTACATCAAGTAAAAGCCTCATCTATTCAATTTTTAAAACTTATAAGATAAAACCATATTATTTTTCAATTTAAATCTTAATTTCTCAGTTTCTTGCATGAATCCATCTTAAGTGAAAATAATAAAATAACAAGAGCGGATGCGATGACAAATTAAGTGTATCTATCTGTCAGAACTATCAAAAATGTTGTGTGAAACTGGGCGGAATCTGACCAATCAGATGTCTACAGAATTGCCAACTTAAATTCAAATTACTCCTCCTGGTTTTTAAATGAGGTATAACCTCGGCGAAGGTCATTAAATGCATTTTGTAACTAAAGGAAGCCAGCTGAATTTTATCCCAAAATTTTCCAATAGATTGTCTGCTTTTTCTCATGAACGCTTAGCTGGTTTAATAAAACAAACGACTAATCAATAAAAATATTCCATGAGAAAAAATGACATACAAGTCGACAAAATAGTTATTTATTATACAAGGGAAAAAAAGTAATAGATTTTAGTTTGACGTGAAACGGAGGGAGAAAAAACGGCGAGAGCTTAGATCTAATATCTTTACCCGTACATAATACATTATTTTCTCCTGTGACGAGAAAAACGACGATTCAATATTGATTATTATAATATATTGAAGTGAGAAATTCGATCGATGTGAAATAGTAAGTTAAAAATTGTAGATACTTAGAATGATAAAGAAAATAATCTATACGAGAGTGAATCCTGGGCTAGTTAATAAAAAAAAGACACCAAATTTGGAATGTGATAGGGAAAAGATTATGTCCGTTGAATACCATTGAACTTGATGCTCCTCTTGTGTGTGTGAGGGTATCCATACAACCACAGGAAATAAATATGGCTTAGAATCAGTAACTCTTGTTTTTCGCTAGATGAATACATGTTATATAGTTATATTTCTCAGTGTAGCATAAATAAATTGTTTAGTCAGTTTATTCAAATTCATGGTGAACTTTGTTTTTGCTTATGTTTTAATTTTAATATTGGATTATTGTAAAACTTTATCTTTCAGTCTAGAATCTGCTTCCGATCTTATAACATACTATTGTACCTAATTATCTCAATAAATAAATCTTTTTTAAAAAGCCTTTTCCATACGTAAAAAGATAAGTTACATAAATTGACAAGCATAGGAAGTATGGAATTCGTAAAGATTTGTTCTTTCTACCAGTCGATCCGGACCTGCAAGAAAAATGTGGTTAAGGTTTGCTATTGATACGTTACCATAAGTACAAAAAGAAGTGCTGTAAATACCCATTTTGTGAAGGTCAGCCCGAAAACGTCTTTAACTTAACCGTTTGGCAATTGCCTGATGACTCTCACTAGTGTCAGATATGGGACAAGCATAAAAAAAATTGTGGTTTCTGAAAAATGAATAATGAATCTACCACAACGAACTGGAAAAAAGCTGTGAGTCATACGCATAAAGATGAACAAAAGATGTGACAACTGGACAATATCATGGATGGAACCGTTGAATCTATAATAATTAATGTTGAACTTCAAGACTTGTCAGAGATTAGGTACATCATCTACAAGTTTTTAACAAATCAGCCCTTTTTATGGCTACAAATCATTCTTATTTGTAGAACTTACTAGTTGATTCAGTAAATTGAATAATTAAGAATCTTAAATATATTTGAATGGTAATGGTATTAAAGTTCTATTGTCCTCACTACCTCACTATACAGTAAGAATCTAGCGACAGTTACCAACTGAACACTTATTTACATGAAGAAAAGAGTACAATTCTGTTCATTTCATTGAATCGTCCTGAAGTGTTTCATTTACGTTTTTGATTTTATAATGAGCTTTTCAGCCATCAATATGATAAAAATAAACTATACAGTATTTACTATCTGGGCCCTTACTTTGTGTAATCTACTCATATTACTTTTAAAAATGAAACTAAAAGTTTCTAATTAACTTTAGTAATAAAAAATATATGGAAATTCAAAATTGATAATTATTAGTTAGTTAATTGGAAACTTTTAGTTTCATTTTCGAAAGTAATACCTTCAATATTATGTTCAATTTTTCATTCTCTCCATCTCTGGATAGTTTTTGTCGAGAAAAGTTGAACAAAAGTGGGGAAAATCCATCTCATTATTCAACTCGAGTTTTCATCTCAAAAGTTTCTGAAATTTCTTACAAAAAAGTGTTTGTGGTTTTACGATCTATTAACTTATACGACTTTTGGGCACAAATCTTCTCCACTTTTATTTTAATTTTAACGTAAAATGCTGAAAAACATTAATGTTTTTGAACAAATCAATTTCCCAAATTTCACTAATAGGATTTATCTGAGGAAATAAAAATTTATGTCCATAAATTTAAATTACTTTGCAAGTCTAAGCGATTAAAATGTAATCGCAGGTAGACGCCCCAAAAGAGATCGTTGTCCGTTCAGACTTTCCATCAAATTTCTTTAGTAAAAAAGAAGAAATACTGGAATAATTGAAATACGCTTCGTCAGCAACCATTTCCCAAGTCGGAAATTAATTTGAAACAGAAATTATTGACATTTCTCTATTCGGATGGTACAAAGTTAATTAGATGAGTCAAATTGAATGCTAATGTAATTTACTTAGGAATGCATAAACAAGGTAAATAAATATTTATTCATGTTAACCGACATTGTTAAAATGCAAATTCTAGAAATTCTACCCTCGAGTTTACCATTATCATCTGATCAATATTAGTCGAGCCACTATTACAAACTCTATGATTTCAAGTGAATTAATTGAGAGAGCATTGCTATCTCTCTCAATCTCCTCCACATCCGATAAGATTGAATTGAAATCTTATATTTATCTTAATAAACAACAACAATGTGTTAACTCAAGACAAATCATATTGTTATAAACACTACGTTGTTTCAAACCCAATTAAATAAATATACGATATTAATATCCATTATCACATAACTGCAGAACTAACCACACCAAACTAGCAGTTATAATTAGACAATACAGATGCAGATATGAACGTCCGGGGAGAAGAATTTGGACAGATGATCAGTTTTGTATTGTCTATTGAATGAAAAGCAGTGTTCAAGAACGTTTTCGTCGATAATATTAACGTTGGAACTATTCTGTTTTCTGTTCTCATTTTATTGATAAGTTTTTAGATTAGTTTGCCCATAATTTAGAGCAATTTTTTATAATAAAACATATTCATCTCTCTAGCTTATTTAGATACAAAGGAGGTATAGTAATGAAACTAAACTAATGTAAAATTAATGTTTCTATGTAGTCATAACTCAATATTAAATTAATAAAGATTAAGTATCTGTCATTATCCAACTCAATAGGTAATTGTATTTTCGTGCAACCGGACGCAAAACAAGCATTTTGCAGCCGCAACAGAGGCCGCAAAATGATATTTTGCGGCCGTTACCCAGAGAATGATATTTTACAAAAAATTTTACGGCCGTTCCCATAGTGACTGCCGGCAAACTGAACGCCACTACAGCATTTGACATTTCTGAAATATGACAATAACAATGTATTTCGAACCAAAAACTGTCTTTTCTAAAGAGACATAATGTTTATTGAAATTATGTAATTTTCACGGTTGCACGGAAAATATTGTGTATACTATAGCCGCAAAATGTTTTCGCGACCTCGAGATTATCTTGCCTCGGCCGGAGCGGCCTCGGCGATAATCTCTCTCTCGGAACGCGAAAAAGCATTTTGCGGCCTTGTATACAAATAACTATTGCCATAATGAAAACAAGATTCATTAAATGGAAAAAGCTCTAAATCTGTGAAATATAAGATTGTTAATTACTTTAATATCAGTTGTCCTTCGATTACTGCCCTTAGCCTGGCTATCAGGATACTCAGATCATAAGGGCAATAAAGAGACAGACTCACTAGCCCGTGAAGGGTAACGTGGTGCTATCATTGGCACTGAGCCTTTCTGTAGCATAGCAAAAGCGCTGCAAAAGACAAATAGCTGTGTTTGGACAATGGAGAATGCTGGAACAAGGCGGCAAGAATGAAGTTTCATCGGTAAAAACTCAACTGCGATACAGGATCTAGCAAGAGACTGCGAGGAGAGAGGTCTTGGCCGAAGCTCGTTAGAATATAGTATATTAAGTATTAAGAACGGTAAGGGTTGTTTACCGGTCGACAGCAATGTTTGGAGGCTGTGCGTAGGGAAGCCTCCAATTTCGCTGGAGACCGGATTTTTTTTATTGGTGCACTTTGAAATTATAAATACTGGTCTATAACTACTACAACAACAAGAAATCATAGATGAAATAAGAACTAAATGTCAAAGGGTTGAATTCGTGATGTATATGATGTATACCTTGCGTTGTCATGGAAATGAGAAAAACATAAACTAATTTGTATTTTGATGGAAGTTCAACCCAAGTTCAACCTTATTGAGTTTTGTGAATGTCAATAGTATTATTAAATACCATTTCCTAAGATTTGAAAAATCGAAATATCAATATTTCAAAAAAATACCAACGGCACTTTCCATTTTAATTTATAAATTTGACATTGTTAAATATTGTTCGAATAAAAGTTTTGACGTAACAGTCAGATCAATATTGAAAAAATTGTCATTTGGACATGATTTAGACCATAGATTTAGACTTCGTTTCTCGAGTTGTTGATGTTGCCACGGTAACTTTAAAACACGCGCGTTTTTTGAAGTTCGATTTTAACACGCTGAGGCGTGCTTTAAATAGGTCAAATGGTTCACCAATAAAAAAAATATAATTTTCATTTTGGTGAAATTGTTTTCATGCTATTTATTACTTCTTATATTGTTCTGTTCGGTTCTGTTCATTAAAAAAAATTAGATCTTATTTTTTTGTTCCTCTTGTGTAATCAATGAAGTAATATATTTTTTGCGCGATCGATCTTTTTTGTTTATTTACAGCATCGGTTGTCAGGATGGTAGGTTGTGTTTACTGGTTTCTAAGTCTAACACGTCGGTAAGTGATTCACTTACCGTTCAGACGTCGGTAAGTAAATTACTTACCGACGTCTTAGCCCTACATACATTTAAGTGGTCCTAAATAATATATTACTTCATTCATTACACGAAAGGAACAAAAAAAATAAGATCTATATTTTTTTAATGAACAGAAACGAACAGAACAATATAAAAAGTAATAAATAGCATGAAAACAATTTCACCAAAATGCAAATTATATTTTAAACTGATCAAGATGTATAAACGTCTCTTTTGACATTTAGTTCATTCCGAAGAAATTTAATTTATTTTATTCGAAGTTTATTTCAATACGATCGCGCAAAAAATGGTATAAGCATTTCGAACGTTAAGGGTGATACCGGTCTCCATCAAAATTTGAGGCTTCGCTACGCTCAGCCTCCAAACATTGCTGTCGACCGGTAAACAACCCTTACCGTTCTTGATACTTAATATACTAATTTAGGACCACTTAAATGTATGTAGAGCTAAGACGTCGGTAAGTAAATCCCTCATCGACGTGTTAATCTTAGAAACCAGTAATCAGAACCTACCGTCCTGACAACCGATGCTGTAAATAAACAAAAAAGATCAATCGCGCAAAAAGGACTATAATTGTTTGGGAAAATGACATCATCAAGTTTGTTATAAGTTACTTTAAATTTCTCCATTTTTAGACGAAGGCTCTAGCAAATTTCGTGTGGTGAAGCAATGTCTTCCTGAAGAATTGAATAGAGTAGTTGATGAGTATTTGACTCAATTTTTCTCAACTGCGATTAGTGTGTACCATTGCAAGACCAAGACGTTTCCTCCCTTTTCCAAAAAGTTGCATTCACTCAACACATTAAGCAAGCTGCACAAATGTTGATTAAGTTGACAATACCACTATAAATTTTTTATTGGCTTTTACTGATGCTTAATAGATTTTTTCCGGTTGAAATTCTTTTCGGACTTGCTATATGCTCTAGCCTTGATGCAGGAGAAACTGATAGGTCGCGGAGAAAGTGGAAAAGGGAACTGAAACTATTTTGAAATTATAAACAGGGTAATTGAAGAAACTTTAGTCTGTTATCTTAAAGATTTTGACATTGTCTTGAGAATGATTGGTTTGTAACCTTTAAAATAATTTAATATCGATTCTTATAAATATGAATTTAGATCAATCACTTTTGCTCGATTGCACGTATTCTAAGCTACGTCAAAAAAATATTAATGATAAGTTTGGTCTCAATCACGGCATGTAATAAATCAGATTTTACAAAAAATAAAACCTTATTTAATGTGGTAATATCAAATAATGTATATCTCTTGGCTCCCGGCCACCAACTACAAAGAGCTTATCCAAATGCAATATTATTGTTATGAAACATTTATAACAAATAATTAAGGCGTGATAAATTTAGATTATTTATAATTTATTTATTGAGCGAGAAATAGGGATTTGTTGCTCAACAATTATAAGATATGTCGTGGGTGTGTGTAAAAACTATGATGACTATCACCGAGAAGCAAGTTGCTTAAGTGGACCAATATATTATTGCATTAGATCAGCGGCGCGCGTCATATGTGGGTGAGTGGCAAAACAATTAATTCAAAAGTGAATAAAACTAAAATTAAGCTGTCGGTTTTAAAAGTAGGACACGTTTTGTCGAAATAACAACCAGATTAAGATGTCGATTAAATATAATCTCACAAATTACTATTATTATTTGTTAAACTTGGTCAATCACGGATTAAATAAAATCTATTTTGCACACCAGTAGCTATAAAATAGTTTTTCCAAATTTGAAGCTTGAAGGGGATCATTTTCTTCGCCTGTAAGAATGGTAAAAAACATAATTTTTATTGGGATTGGTTATTTGAAGTAGCGTGCTGTACAAAGGTACTATGTCAATTATTTTTCTACTTATAACACAGTTACGTCCTTCGAAACTGTAAAATTTCTATCAATACGTTGTATCACAGAATACACCAGCCAAACAAGAAGCGAAAGCCGACAAAATTTCGTGACCTTCAAACTGACGTTGACAGATAACGGATCAAGTTACACTGAGAAAATTGTTGAAAAAATGTAAATTAAATGTTAACTACACGCAAAAAAGTGAAACCAAAGAATCTCAAATAATAATTGTTTATTTTTATGACTTGTTTCGACAAAGTTTTAATTGTTAAACTCAATTTATGAATTGTTAAAGTTAATTCAGCAGCTCAACAAATATTGTGAAAAATATATAAATACAAGTTTTAGCTTCTGTTTTTGGAGTACCATCCATTATTAAAAATAATGAGCTATTGTTTAACCGAATGATTCTTATTTTCTTTATTGTTATCGAAATTATATATTGTGTAAGTATGTATTTATGTAGGATAGGGTAAGTCTAAAAACCAATACAATAATAATAGATTTTATATTTATAATATCAGTTTACAATAAAAAGAATTTCAGTAAATGATGATAAAAAATTACAATAAGTATGGTGCTTGAATATAAAATTTTTATTATTTATATAATTGAAAGTTACACTTCACCAGATTCTGAATTAAATTTTACACCCAGAGAAAATGTACTGATATCTGTGACAACTAAGTTATAAAAAAGAAGCGGCAGTGAACTTTTCTCCACAGATATCGAAGTTTTGTTGTGTTTTTCAATTATTCATCCATCACTTGAATGACAGCCACGAATTGCGCAAGTTTTTGGCGCCATTACGAATAAATGTAATTTTGTAAACAAATTTTATCGTTCAAAACACAAAAAAACATGTAAATAATCAAAAAGCTTACAACAAAGAAATTTTCCTTGGTAAAAAATGAAATCACATGTCATTGACAGATAACGGGCTTAAAATGGCAACTGTCAGAATTGCGCACTCAGAAAATGAATTGTGAAATAGCACAAGCTTCGCTTCTTCTTGGGATGGTGTATTCTGTGGTTGTATAAATAACATTTATACTCGGTTTTGTAAAGTAGAGTTAAATATCTCGAGTTACCCCGAGGGTCAACTCTAGGATTAAAATGCAAAGATCACAGACGTATTACTATAAAAATATATAAGAGAAGTAAAAGTCGGACCATAAAACAGTGTTTTCTTCTATGAGTCGGGTACAACAAAACCTATAACCTCACATTTTTTGTTATATAGTGGCTTAAATTTAAATATGGATTTTGCCAGCATCAGTAGAAGGAGTGTGAACGGAAGGACAAGTTGTTGTACTGACAGCATTTCTATTTCTAAAAACCCTAGGTTGTCGAGGTGCCTCAACCATTTGAATAATGTCTTCCTCATCATCTGTTAGGAAGTCATCAAAAATTTCAAATTAATCTCTCACTTCATCTATGTCCACATTGAAAATATATATCGGATATGATATTATTTATATATATTATATATATGTTTTCAACATAACCTTCCATTTCTTCACATTTTACCTTTTTGCGCATGACAACCGCTAACTCGAGAGTTAACCCGAGCCAAATGGTGGGACAGGGTTAACTCTAGCCCCGCTTTATAAAACGCTGTATCACCCACTGGTCATAGGGTTAACTCTCGGGGCAGGGGTAACCCGAGCTTATAAAACCGAGCATTATGTCTGTATCAAAAATACACACATGCCGATAGATAGATACGTGCTCGGCAACTATGGCTACTTGCACAGGGGCGATTACAGAACAGAACAGAACAGTTATCACAGAATATTACAGCATTAACATAGTGATAATGATGGAAAAGAAAGATACATTAAAGCTTATGATGAAGTGATATTTCTTTTAAGAACTTATGTGTTGTCTCGAAATGGTTTGGGCCACCTAGGATGTCTTCCAACTGGGATTTGAGATTAAGTAGTTGTCTTCTTGTATTGAATTGGCGACAATCATACAAAATACGTTTCATCATAAGTGGGCACTGGCAGCTTTGACAGGAAGGTCTGTTGCTTGAGGTCATTAAGTAGCTGTGTGTGAGTTTGGTGATAAGTTTACGTAGCATTGATATTTCTTGTCTAGAGAGTCCAGTGGGGTCAGTAAACAGTATACTAGGAAAGTACTGGTAGAGCTCCAGGGAGTTAGCCACATACCCCCAACGATTCTTTTCGTTTCTTCCATAATGTCCTTGCAAATCTGGATATGAGAAGTAATTGTTGCAAAAGTTGATGCTGTTTTGGTATGCTGATCAGCTAGTTCATTTCCAGGTATACCAATGTGTGAGGGTATCCATATAATGGTGACTATAGTGTTTAGGGAATAGAGATGGTGAGAATAGTGATGGATTTCTTGAACAATGGGATGTTCAGTAATTAGTTCTTGGATAGATAGGATAGATGTTAGAGAGTCTGTACAAATGGCAACTTGTAGAATACTGTACAATTCTCCTGTATCTACACCGAACAAAGGAGGGATTAGAGAAGTACTGATGGGATGGTTTGCAGTAGTAACTGTCAGTATCATTTTTGGAATCGTCGGAGTATAATACAAAGTTGTATTGGTTGTTGATTTCAAAAAATGCTTCAATTATGAGCTGTTTAGGTGTTTCGTCTTTATTAAATTTGGATAAATAATTCGCACAGGATATCCTTAGGACGTCCATATTGAGTCCTAAATTGGTTCCAGCGTCCCAGACCTAATTTGTACGTACTAGGGACGTTCTAATTTGTACGTATTTGGGACGTTCTAATTTGTACGTCCTGGGAACGCACAAACTAGAATCAAAAATTGGAAAATAATACACATCGTTATAAGAAACCACAATCATTTACAATATTTAGGTATATAATAACCAAAAACCAAAAAATACATAATTACTTCATTCAATTTTTTTTCATTCATCACATTTATTTCTATTCATTTAATGCGCATTCGCCATTTCGGCTCCCACCATCTATGTCAGTCGCCACTTTGGTTGTTTTTCGTTTCTGTGTGTGTTATATAATTAGAGACAAGAGTATAAATTATTATATTTGGTATAGTTAAGTGTTGTGATATTTAATATAATCGTATATAATGTGTTGTTAAACCCAGTGGTACATATTTCACGTAAGTGTGAATAAAATAAGATCATTTTATCCCATTTATTAACATGGCATTCATGAAAAATACTATATGCGTGCCAAGAGACTTAAAGTTGCCGTATACCGGCGGGGTCAGCATTCTGTGCTGAAGAAAACCACCGTTGATTGTAGTAGCACAGTCCATAAATTTCAAATTTTAAATGGCCCCATGGAAGATGCAACAGTGCATAACCTCAATCCTGATTTTCCTGCAAAAATTGAACTAATATGTAGAAGGCATAAAAATTTTTGAAAATTATTCTGTTCTGGTCCTTATATATGAATGTATAAAAATTTTAATAAATTTATATAGACATATTATGGTATTTATTCTCAATAATTTTTCCTGTGTCCATTAAAAAGATCCTACGAAGGTCCATTAAAAAAATTAGAGGACGTAATTGGAATGTTCTTATTAGGACTTCTCAGGGACGTATGGTTTAGTAACAAAAGATGTCCTGACTAAGGTTCTGGAACGGACGTACCTGGGACATCGAATGTCTAATAACGGACATCCTGAAAACGTTTTAGGTAAGTACGTACTTGTGCTGTCTGGGAAGTATTGACTTGAGCAGAGTGCATTGTCCAGAAAGGGGTTGGAGGATTCCCTGCTCTAATCAACTGTCAGCCATCTTAGGGATTTTTCACCACTAATTAAACATATCGCTCTTATATTAGTTTCATTAAAAAATAACATTAGCCTCTCACTCAAACAAATAGCAAGGAAAATTATATTCAAACACAAGATCTCGACCATATTGACATCTTCTCAGTACGCCGCTGTAATGCTTTTAATAAATTTAAATATTACTTTTGTTAAACTACTTTTAATTAAATGTCAGAATATTATTTTTTTTACCTGACAGTGCGGATAATAAGCCATGAAATACGGATAATTTTTCAATAATAGGTTGTGTCTGTGTAGTTTTTGTAGAAATAGCAGTAAGTAGTTGACTTTGCTTTCTCTTTTTAACTAAACTTGTTTCTAGCAAATGTAAATGGGTCGTTTTGTTTTATTTTTATGATTTTTACTATACGGATTACCAGTAATTTCGTGAGAAACTGTACTCTGTATAATTTTCTTTTGAAATATATACCTACCATTTATTCATTATCATGTAAGTGGTTGATGACCACTATGTAGAAGATTGTTAAATATATACATGTGCGCAGGAATTTGCAAATAATTGTTATTTTCCCCAACTAGTGTAAGTATAGTAAAGAGTAACTAGTAGCAATCTGTATATGTCACTATCAAACAATCGTTTTCGAAATTAGTCCAGAATAAGTTTATCTTAACTGCGTACATTTGAAATTAAATAATTTTCCATGTTGACATATGATCAGATAATGTTTCCGATCTATAATATCAGTATAACGTGGACCAAATATGCAAATTCCAAAAAAAAGAAGAGATAAAATAATTGAATTATAAAAATTGATTCGCGTTTCCCATCTATTCCTTTTTGACCGACATTTTATATCCATTACTGCCCCGATTATTTTGACTTTAGAATTCTTAGGCCCGGTGCAAAACAAGGCTGTGGAGGAGAAGATCAAAGAACTGTTTTACTGCAGATTGTTGAGCATATCAGTTGCTTTGCCAGAAGTAATTGCTGAATTTCGAAAAACCAACGCTCAACGAGCTCGAAAAGCAATTGAATTTTGAAACCGAGAAAACATTTTTGTTGGACCGTTTTCCATACAGTCCAGACTTAAGTCCTAGCGCCTCTTACTTTTCCAAAAATTAAAAGTTAACTGCGCTGTCAAAAGTGGCTGAGTGTAATAAGATTGAAAAAGTATTGGCTGAGATGCCTTGGTGAATTGAAAATTCGAAAGAAATTTTCCCCACTGTATAGAAAAATTATTAGAACAATACGTTGTAAGACTCCCAATGAAAGTTCTGTATATAGAGGAAATGCAGCGGCTTTAAAGTTATTTAATTGAAAAGTGTTTATATTAAAGAAATCGTCAAGGGAAGTGAAAGAGAAGTAATCTGTAGCCTTTGGTGCGAAGTGGACCCCGGAGAGTGCGAAAATAGCAAGAGAAAAGAGAAGTGCCGTCGGAAAAGTATACTACGAGTAAAAGCAGGAAAATTGCGCGTGCGATAGTGGCGGCGTGCCGAGTGTTGTCGCGGCACGGCGCTAGCGGTTTGCGGTGATCTCCTTCAGACAGCAATTGGCAGCAATGTGATGTCACCGGGCATAATGGCTGTATTTGCGTACGGGCCGGTTCCCCCACTATGGCCCGCGGAAACACAACACCAATGAAAACCGTCTTTCCCTCTGCGCACCCCTCATCGTCGTGTTTTCTCTTCATTTCATGAGGGCGCGCGCAACACGTCGAGCTATTACTGTAAGAAAACAGACATATAAAACTGAGAGAGGGTTAGAGGCTCAGGGGGATGCAAAAATCAATATCCCCGGGGCTGCTAAATCACGCTTATCAAGAGCACTTCCCCTTAGTTCCCTTCCCAAGCCTCAGACCGCCTCGACACCCCCCCGATCCCACTACAAAACATTCAATTTGAACGTCAAGTCGAAATGGAATGGAATTTGCACCAGGCCGAGAAAATAAGATTTAGATTTAAAATTTTATTTCTATGCTACTGAGAATGTTTCTCCCGATGCCGATGATGAGGGTGTTGAGATCTCGCGTGCGACCGTCCGATCCTGCCGTTAAAAGCCAATGACTTTTGTGGCGGGCGGCCGACAACGGGACGGTGAAGGAAGAGAGGTAGATACACTCTTCGGATATTCTGCCGTCCTGTTAGGGAAACGGGAAGGTGCACGCGTTTCGGCGATATCTGTCAAAACGGGTTGAAATACATTCAAACGAATAAGTTGAGAAGTATATCTTATGACTATAATGTGTATAATATAATACTCCTTATTACTCAAAGACCTCCTTGATTAATATGAGTTATATTAATAATCCTGTGTGAAAAATTTGCCACCAGCATTTATTTATTCATTCAAAAATATTGCAATAAGAATTGAAAATAAATAAATATAAATTAAGGATTTGTAAAACAATATTTATACGAAATCTTTTCCGAAAATTGAATATTTCTTTCACTACTTTCACTACTTTCACTACTATAGGGAGACTTGAGCCAATATGGTTACATGTGAATTGACCAAAGATCTTAACTATTATTTTCTTGAGACAAACCCATTCTTTTGCGTATCAATTTTTCGACAGTTAATTTAGAAGGAAAATTAGTGAACTCAAAGAACTGTAGACTTAACAGAAAATCACTCCAATAACATGAAACACAGTTAATATTTCTCATTGGTAGATGTTATTGAGGCCCAGAACCTTTCTGTGGCAGAGCTAAACTGCTGCAGAAAAACAAAAAGCAGTAGCTACTTGTATAAATAAAAGTTTCGAGAATAGGAAAGCAAGGTGCCAAGAATGAGGCAGGCCCAAGAGTTCATCAAAGAACCCTTGACAAATTTCACGGAATACCCACAGAGCCAGAATAGGAGAACAATGAGGACTTGGTTGGGCTACTGACGGTTGGGCTACTGACGGGGTATTGTAGACTAAACCATCATATGAAATTGGAAGACACAGCCAAGAAGTTGTGGAAACCACAGCATAGTGCTTCTGTGATGACATGACCAGACAAACCCAATTGATTCTAGCTAGTATACAGTGCTATTCAAAAGTCCCCTCCCCTCCTCGTATCTTTTGAACGGCTACACTTACCTCAAAAAATTTGGATGGTGAAAATAAAGTGTTGTAAACTTCTCTACGAATGGTAACAGGTGACGTAATAGTAATAGATGACGTGCCACTCTGGCCAATAATTTTGAATAGGACCTTATGGCAAGTGATATCTTGTTTGAAAGGCATTGGCATTGGATACATAGCCATATTAATTTTGTTTGGGTTTAAACTAATTTTGACGGATAAATTAAATAAATACCAAAATTATTATTTCACATTTAAATATTGAAGATTTCTCAGTCCGCCTCTGGTTAGTTGTCAAAAAAATTGACGTTTTCAATTTAATAGTATTTGTTGGTTTGCAAAGTTTGTCTGAATAGCTTAAATATTTAATTTTATTATTGTTTAACGAGACGTTTAAGAGTTTACATAGGCAAAATGGTACGTACTCAAGCCGACAAAGTAGCAGCTATCCTAATAATTGGTGAATCTAGAAAGAATCTCCATGAAGCGGAACGTTTATTTAATGAGAGATACCCAGATCGCCCTATCTCGAGAACTTATTTGAGGGAGCTTCTTCACAAGTTTGAAGCAACATGTAGTGTTCAAGATGCCAAACGATCTAGTCGACCAACATTTAGTGATGATAAAAAAATTGATATAGTTGCTGAAATGGTAGTAAACTCTACTTCCTCTTCAACTAAAGTTGCGTCTATCTGTGAAGTAAGTAAAAGTACAGTAAAGAAAGTGTTGGCTAAAAATAAATTTCATCCATACAAGTTGAAAATGGTGCACCACCTTTCGGATGACGACCCCGACAGAAGACTCGAATTCTGTGAATGTATGACAAATAAAATTAGTCAAAACCCACATTACACAAAAACAATTTGTTTTAGTGACGAAAGTATATATACCTTTTAAAAGGCCTTTTAGGCCCATAGCTTTGTAATTTCTCTCCATACTTTCCTATCTTTGGCCTTTTCTCTCCATCGATTCACATTCTTTTCTTTCAGGTCTTCTAGTACCACCTCCCTCCATCTTTTCCTTGGTCTGCCCCTTTTCTTCTTGCCTTCCATGCTATTTGTTTCACTATTCTTCCTCCTTCCATCCTTTCTATGTGCCATAGCTACGGAAGTCTTCTTGATCTAATAGTTGCATCTATTTTGGGTTCACGATAAATGTTACATAATTCTTCGTTAGTTCTTCTCATATACACTTCTTCTCTTTTTTTTCCTCCCAGAATTCTTCTTAACATTTTCCTTTCCCATCTAATTACACTTTCTTTTTGTTTTCTGTTTAAAATATATCGTAGGCTTCAATATAGTATTGTACAATCTTAGTTTTGATTTCCTTGACAGATGCTTTGACCGGAATAGGTGATTTATTGCTCCTGCTCCTGTCTTAATTTCCTTTTCTTCACTACAATCACTATTTAACAGGGTTCCTAGATATATAAACTCTTCCACATATTCAAATTCGATTATTGCTCTTTGGGTTTCTACTCTAAATTTATCATTTGTTGTCTGTTTACCGAGTCTCATCAGCTTACTTTTCTGTTCGTTTCAATTTCAGTTCAGTTTCAGTTTCTAGCAAGTATATTTATGAAAAATTTGATATTTAGAAACGTACAACTGATTTCCATTTAAGGAATACCGGAAAATATTTCAATAAGTTTGATGAAAAAGTGGAAATATGATTTCTTTATACTTTTCTTAATAATATCTCGTCAATCTCAACATAGGACTGCATCAGTATTATTCCGACTGCTTTTGAAACGACTTTAAAGAGTAACGGTTGGAAATTTTATAAATTACTTTGTGACCTTCATTCAGAATGAAACTAAAGTAACGCCAAAGAGAGATTTGAAGGAAAATAAACAACAGAATCCGAGGAAAAGAGCAGAGCATTCATTCTAATTAAAGATATAAGGTCTTTATGTCCGTTCCAGAATCAAAATGAACATAATCGTAAATTTTAGCGCTGAAATAAAGATAAATTGCATCGGATTGCAACTATTACAATGACAACTCTGTTTATGTTCAATTGACGAAGAGATAGCGGAAAATTAAACGTTTAATAGTTTTGTAAGAATGTGGTTAAGCAGCTCGGAAAAATCAATGCGAAAGATCTCCTATGTTGGTGATAATAATATTACTGTTATTTACTAGGTTAATCAATGCATACGGTCTAAAAAATTGATCCGTCTTCCAACGATAACAAATTACACGCTAAACTGATTCACAAGTGTCCTTTTACTCCAAGCTTGACCTGGACCACCGAAAATTATTATTTAGGGTGCATTCCATCAGTCCATTTGATAAAATGTGTAATACATGCCCTAAATTGATTGGTTTGGTGTAATTTAAAGTGTATTTCCTTCTTTTTGGGGCAATAACATGAAAGTTTGCTTCAAAATAGTATATTATACACCAAGGTGGTGAAGACTATTATTATTGACCGAGCGGAATAAGGTGCGAGGTTCATAAATGTCTTCAACACCATGGTGTATATACAATTTTTCCCACTACTTTCCCGCACTCGAGTGCAATTGACCCGAATGACGCATGAGTTAGGAACATTATTTTTTCTACGACCTTATATACCAAAAAGTATACCAACCCGTTTTTCAAAAGTTATTTTATTTCAACATACATATACAAAACTTCAACCAAAAACTATTATTATTATTATGAATTAATATTATAAAAGGTAATATTAGAAACACAATTTGTTGCATTCTGTAAATACTTAAAATTGCCGGTCCAGTGGAGTTATTTGTTGTTAACTGGTAAGTATATGCCGTTGATGAGGATGGCATCGGTTGCAGGTCTCACAAAGATGACGCTGAAGGTGTCTGCAACGGGTTTAAGTCATTTGTAAATAAAAGAAATCAAATTTGATATATTTCTCTTATTTAAAGCCCGGGTGATTTGATAGTTGTTTTATGACACTACTTTGAAGAATGTACAGGGTTTTATCAATATATCTTCATTATTTCATATTTGCATAAAATTAAAAATGCAACAAAAAGCTAGAAAAGATGTAGATTTCATTTGATGGACTATTTATTCACCTGTTGTAACAATAGTGATAACTTCCGAAGTAAAAAACTATTTAATAAGGTCAAAATTTGCATAATTTTACTTTCCCGCACTAGTGCGAGAAAGTGACACATTCAAAACTAAAATGCGTGCGGGAAAGTGGGCTAAGACGCACGGTCGTAGAAAAAAGTTTTTCCACTATTGAGTCAAATTTCTAAGTCTGTGCATTTCATTTAATGCTTCTTGTTACATAGTCGTTTGCCTGTGAATTTAGTTCTTCAATAACTAAACCTTCTGGCAATTTGACCCTCCCCCATATTTTTGATTTATTGTGACGTTGTATTGGTTTTCGTGCTCTACTCTGCAAGCCCTTTCCTTTGATACACATACTGTGGTAATGCAGAAAAAATAACATAGCTTATAAGCATGCATTGTCATAAAAAAAATAAGTCTGTATACAGTAGGACAGAAATACCTGACAGTTCAAGCCCACGATGCGCATTCGTCGTGTGCCAGACTGTCTAGGAGCAGTCAGCTGCTTTGAGAAATTCAGCGAGTAAGCATCTATGTATGTCTATAAATGAATTATTGATAAAATAATGGAGTTTCAATCAAGTCTCAAAGGCAAAATTTTAAATAGTCATCCAAGGGAAGTTATATCAAGTACCTATCTACATTTATAAAAACCTGGAATACTTTGTGACCACATAGTTGTCAAAACTGTCATTGTTTAGCAGTACCTAGAATACCTAGTAGTTAGGGAGGCGAGATCGCTAAATGGCGACATTCTGGAGCGCCGTCGAGACCTATCAAAATAGAAAGATAAAGTAATTTCGAAAAGAAAAGCTCGTATGGTAAAAACCATTTTAGCGGTGGGTATGGCGTGTAAGGTTCTTCAAAAATGTTAAAAAAACAGTTACTTTTGGGCATTCTCGAGCGCGTCAGGTCAGATATTCATACCAGGTATGCCCCAAGTGCCTCTGATAACAACGGTATACTAAACTGCCGGTTTGCGTGGTGGTGGTAGGCATATAAAATAGTCAAAAATCCGAAAAAAAAATTTACTCGAGCTCGTCAGATTTTCGGAAGGAGTGTTAAGTAGGCCCCAAGGAAGCTCCCTTTAAAAAAACTGACGATTTTGGCGTGACGATAAGTTTCGACACATTTTTGAAAATACAAAAAAAGTTCTTTTGAGATACTCGAGCGCGTCAGATTTTCATAGGGGAGGTTTATCTCGGTATCCTCGAAGCATATCTGCTTAATCTGACAAAAATGTTGGTGTTCTCTTAATCTGACCGAAAAAGGTTTTTTTGTTTCTGGACGGCATATTTCTGTGAAGCGCTCAGTCTATATTACATGTTTATGGCACATTCCTCTTTTTTGCTTCAATTCTTCACTTCGTTTTGCTTACCGTTAGTCCAAAAAACAATTTTTCCGAGTCCACGAAAATTGTCGAGAAGCTTCAGAAAAAAAAATTGAGATATAATGAAAGTTACATAATTTAATCATCGTTGTTCCATATCAATTTTTTTAACACCCTCCGTTTTCGAGATATACTATAAAAACGGGAGTTTGAGTTTTCATGATGCTTTAAGTCCAAAAGTTTCAACTTGGGACAAAAATGTAGAGACCTTTTTTGTGTAAAATAAAATTACCTTTTTTTTATTTAAACTTTTTTTTTGTAAAATGTATCGTTCGCGACTTATATGCCGGAACGCGTTTTTCGGAAAACGAAATGGCTCCTCCACACTTCCGGTCATGCAGAAACCAGCAGATTGTGTATTTTTAGTAAGTTTTGGATTATATTCTTCAAAATAATTGAAAAAAAATGCGCTCGAGAATGCCGGATTAACGTTTTTTTTACAAGTTCGTGACCCTATAACTCGGCGGCGTCAGATCGTCAGATTAGTTAAATTTAGTCTTAAAACACTAAGATCAACCCCCAATATCTTAATCTGACGTGCTTGAGTATTTCAGACTATCGATTTTTTTACTAATCTGATCGTCTATCCTAGGCGCGCGTCACTACATATAGAGCTAATACTTTCCAAAGTTGTTCTATTAGGACTAAGGTATCTCTCATATCTTTAACTGCCACGCTCGAGTATTCCCGAAAAATCCCCTATTCGCCTCCACTATAGTTAATACCACAATGTAAAATCGTAATAATTACTTACGAACAATATGATACTTGCCTAACTTCTGCAATATTAAATAAATCCGACAAATGAAACCATTCAGGTCTTCACCGAAAAATGTAACGCTAATAGTTAATTGCTATCCACTCTTTCTTGTGCTCCCATGCAATAGGAAATCTAGTATAATCTAGAACTCTTTTAATGTTCAATTCTAGTAAGATTTATTATTACTTAAAACGGAATTTTTCATTTAACTGAAGTTTGGTGTCATTGAAAGTTATCTTTTCGCACGAGGCAGTAGAAAACGATATTTTTGATAGAGCTGTAAGATAGAATTCAACATTTTCTCAATAACTTCTGTATTCGTAACTCGTACGATTCAACTTATCTTTAATATCCTTTAGTTCAATATCACAAGGTCGAGTAATAACTTTTAACTTTTCGTTGACTATAAAGAAAAAAAAAGACCGAGAGAAAAAACGAAGAGGAAGAGTCGTTTGTGCTAAAATCGTGACTGAAAGTTTTTTCTTTCTGAAGAAAATCCCATGGGGTTAATATATAACTTCCTACGCGTGATGAAATGGATTTCTCGATTTTTCGGTAGGATAGAATATAAATTGAGTTTGAAATTGAAGAACATTGATTAAGAGTTGTTTGAACGTTTGTCCATCTGGAATCATAGACAGTTGGGGACGGTTTATTGTGAAAGTCGAGTGCGAGTGTATTCTTCAATAATGGAAAAGTGAAACGCTGATTTGAAATTACACTGTATGGTTAATAATTGAATAAATCAAATTTTGGAGTATTTGAGTAGCTGAAAAGGTCAGAAATAGATTTTAGGAAGTAAGCACCGAAGCGACCCATCTAACTATTTTCGAATATACATAATTCAATGCTTGAATATTTTCATCTACTACATATCTATAACGTTCCATGGGTATAAATGGAGCAAGCCGAAGAAAGGAGCCAAAAAGATGTGAGCGATGGAATGACTGTGTTTAGAAAATTATGAAATCAAACAATTTTATTTTGTTAAAT